>CM070789.1:30096206-30393706 GCA_036346955.1 Dipus sagitta | reverse complement strand
TATTATAGCAGCCCATTCGGTCAAAGGCTTGCGAACACAGCAGAAATGAACGATGCCACAGCTGAAATTGAAGGGACCAGGAGTGCCAGCCTCTTTACGGGAGGGCAGACGAAGCGTGCGGGAAATGGAGGCACCTGGTTGGGTGTTTCATACGACTGCTCTCGTGGCCCAGAACTTAGGACTTTTCTGAGCCATCCGAGAAACTAGAAGGACATCAAGACCAAGTTAAGAAGCCTGGATGTGCCCGGGCGTGGTGGCGCACACGCCTTTAATCCCAGCACTCGGGAGGCAGAGGTAGGAGGATCGCCGTGAGTTCGAGGCCACCCTGAGACTCCATAGTGAATCCCAGGTCAGCCTGGGCTAGAGTGAGACCCTACCTTGAAAAACAAACAAAAACAAAACAAACAACAACAAAAAGCCTGAATGTGAGCTAAAGGCCAGAGTTGTAAGCACGTGGGTGCTCATACACAGGAGGTGTTTGAACCTGTGCATGTGGCTGCATAGGGTGGAAGTAGGAACATGAGTGTTGGCCAAACACTGAATAAGTAATAGAGCAAGTACAATAATGACTACTTCATGTGTCCAAACCCCCCAAAACCATCATTTTCCCCAACTTAGCTGTTCTCTGTTGGGAAGCCCTCAGGGTCATCCTCAAACTGGAATGATGACTCAGTCCACACCCACGCTCACAGCCTGATTTATTATGAGAAAAGGACACCCACCAAAGCCAGCAGAGGGAGAGAGGCATGTGGGGTCGGGTCTGTGGGAAACCACGGGCAAGTGTTCGAGGGCTCCCTCCCAGTGAGCTCACAGGGCTGCACCTTTAACCCCCCGCCCCCATCACGAGTCAAGTGTTGCCGCCGACTAGGACAAGCTGGTTAGGACCTCAGTGCTCAGGGCATTTGTTGGAGGCTGGTCACTTGGCATGTACGCAGCGCAGACTTCCAGCAGGAGATCAAGCATTCAGCATCAGCCAGTTGTTTTCACAAACACTTTCGACTCCATAGACTCTATGCTTCCCCGTTCATATCAGTCACCCACTGACGCGTTGGTGCCCAGCCGCGAGAGAAGGACTGATACTGTGTGCACACCTTCCAGAACATGTAGGCAGACCCACCCTGTTCAGGATTTTCTGCACAGGACCTTTCTTTATTTTTTTATTTTATTTAATTTTATTTAATTTTATTTTATTTTATTTTATTTTTAGAACAGGCTATTTTCTCTTTGAGTTCTGTCCTAGATTTGTTTTTCAAATTTTTATTAACAATTTCCATGCTTATTAAAACTATCCCATGGTAATACCTTCCCTACCCCCACTTTCCCCTTTGAAACTCCACTCTCCATTGTATCCCTTCCCCATCTCATTCAGTCTCTCTTTCATTTTGATGTCATGATCTTTTCCTCCTATTATGAGGGTCTTGTGTAGGTAGTGTCAGGCACTATGAAGTCATGGATATCCAGGCCATTTTGTGTCTGGGGGGAGCACGTTGTAAAGAGTCCTACCCTTCCTTTGGCTCTTACATTCTTTCCGCCACCTCTTCTGCATTAGACCCTGAGCCTTGGAGGGTGTGATAGAGATATTGCAGTACTGAGCACTCTGATCACTTCTTTCCAGCACCATGATGCCTTCTGAGTCATCTCAAGGTCATTGCCATCTGAAAAGAGAAGGTTCTCTAACCAAAAGTGAGAGTACCATTAATATAAGGGTGTGAACATTAAGAGAAGTGCTTACTGGGCAGTTTGATAAGCATAGTATATACATTTAGCCAGACAGCAGCAGACGTTACACCCCTAGGGCTCATGACTACAGGACCTTTCTTTATGAAGAAAAGAAAAGAAAAGAAAATCCCAGCAGTCATCGGGTTTTTGGATCCAGGGAAGACCATGAGTAAGGCTAGAACAGAGGTGCACGCATGTATGTACAATGACATGGGAAGAAGTCAAGGCACTGACTGGCAATGGACACTTCTGGGTCTGAGAGCCAAGAAAGTTGGAACTAATGCCAGGTGGCATCCGGCGCTGCCTTTCCGCGCCAAGCAAATTCATAACCGGGAGGCAAAAGTGGCATCCAAGAAGGTAAGTTGATAAGCGAGTGCTTTGAAGTTTCATAAGGCTAGGGGGGGGTGCAAAATAAAAAAATGCAGCGAGGGACCTTTTACGGCACAGTTCTGTAATTACCCAAGGTTTGCCATGATGAGGACCTGCGCCCTCTGGGTAAGGGCGGGCACCAAAACCTGCGAACCAGTGTCAAAGTGGCTCAGTCCCTGTGGTTGGTTTTTATCAGCTGTCCCCCATACACTTGTGCTCTGAATGCTTGCTCCCTCTGCTGGTGGCAATTTGGGAGGTGGAGCCTTGCCGGAGGAGGTGTGTTTTCCCCCTAGCTTCCCAGAGTCAGCCAGCTCACATTCCTGCTGCTGTTTCCCACCTGTGGTGGCAGGGAGGTGATGCCCAGCCTGTGCCCTACCATCTTTCCCCTGCCATCATGGAGCTTCTCCCCTAGAATATAAGCCAAAATACATACTTTCCTCCCACCAGCTGCTCCTGGTTCCAGAAACCAGAAGGTAACGATAGCAGCCCCACTCGGGAGGAAAAATTATTTGCCCTCAGAATAATGAGCTGTCTCTGGAGAGTGAAATCTACTCAGAGAGGAAAATCATCGCTCTACTTTCTCACATACAACAGGTAACGTCATCTAAAAAAAAAAAAAAATCCAAGTACACAAAAATAAAGCACGAACAAAACTAAAAGATAAACAGATCACGGAGACAGACAAGCAATAAAGCTAGTTACTGTTCATTAACAGTAAGTGCCTACAATGAATACGTTCGAGACATAAAATTACAAAATAAAAAATTTTCTATAGAGAGCCAGAAAGCATCGAAGTGGATTCCAGTGAGACTCTTAGGATGGGAAGATGGAAAGTGAGATTGAAATCTAAATCAACGATAATAACATCCTAATCAGAGATCACAGAGACAATTTGGAAACTGGAACCAAAAAGCACCGAGAAATGAAAACGCAAAAATAGACAAGACGGTAAGGGATATGCGGAAATGAATGCAGATTTCATGGAGTTCAGGTCTAATTGTGGCTCCAGACAGAGAGTAGGCAGGAAAGTGGATGGAAGAAATGCTTGAAGGGATAATGGTCCATTAGTTTTCAAAGAACCGGAAAGCATCAAACCTCAAAATCCAGGCCCGTGAGCCTTGAACAAAATATTTACAAATAAAGCCTTGGCTTAGTCATATCCCTTCCGTTTCTTAGTACCAAGGAAGCATTAGAAACAGGGGCATTGGGAGGGCAGATAAAGAAACAAGAAGATGGCCAATTGATTTCTGGAGAAAAGCAACGGGAGACACCATACCGTTGAAGTTTTCTTTTTTTATTTTATTTAATTTTATTTGGTTTTTCAAGGTAGGGTCTCACTCTAGCCCCAGGCTGACCTGGAATTCACTCTGTAGTCTCAGGGCAGCCTCGAACTCACGGCGATCCTCCTACCTCTGCCTCCCCAGTGCTGGGATTAAAGGCGTGCGCCACCACGCCCGGCTCTCTTGAAGTTTTCTTAAAGCCATGAGAGCAAATGACTGTGAATCTAGAACTTGAAAAAAAAAATGTTATTTAAATTTTAAAGTGAAACCAAAAGCACTTTCAGAGGAGCAGGAACTAAGAGGGCTTTCCAGGAGCCTACTACACTACATGAAGTAGCGTGGGTGGCCTGCGGGGAGAACAAACATGACCCCGGATAGACACAGCGCCGGAGGGAAGATGAGCAAAAGATGTGGGTGGAATTAAATTAACTGCAAAAGCATGAAGAAAAATAATGGTTGAGGGCTGGAGAGATGACTTAGCAGTTAAGGCATTTGCCTGCGAAGCCAAAGGACCCAGGTTCAATTCCCCAGGACCCACGTTAGCCAGATGCACAAGGGGCGTGTACAACTGGAGTTCGTTTGCACCCTCTAGAGGCCCTGGCGCACCCCTTCTCTCTTGTTGGCTTTTTTTTTTTCTATCTCTCGCTCAAATAAATAAATAAAATAAAATATTGTAAAAAGTAATGATTGAGGTGTTCTCTGGTCATGCTCACTACAGATATAAGAAGTCCAGCACAAATTTTATTGCTATTGATTTATTAGAGAGAGAGAAAGAGAGAGAGAGAGAGAGAGAGAGAGAAAAATGGGTGCACCAGGGCCTTCATTCACTGCAAACGAACTCCAGACGCGTGCGCCACCTTGTGCATCTGGCTTATGTGGGTGTCCTGGGGAATCGAACCTGGCCTCTTTAGCTTTGCAGGCAAACACCTTAACCGCTAAGCCATCTCTCCAGCCCAGACTGGCACCCGTTTTAGAGATGAGTGCGTGAAGTTGACAACGTCACTACGTTGTGAATCCATATGCATTGGACTCAACCCCTAACCGTTGTGTTAATTTTTGCACCCTGTATGTATGTCTCTCTTGACTCCTTATCCTTCTCTCCATTCTTCAGACTACACCCTAGTCTGGGCTGCCCTCATATCTCTCTCTCTCCTGGAAGACTCGTTTTCGCCAGTCTCCCTGCCCACTCCCTCCCCTCTCCCTCATATATAGCTGCTCCTACCCACCAGCCACATGATGCATCCCCCACATCTCCACAGAGAGAGAGAGAGAGAGAGAGAGAGAGAGAGAGAGAGAGAATATGAATGGGCACACCAGGGTTTCTTGCCACTGCAATGAACTCCAGACGCATGTGCCACCTTGTGCATCTGGCTTCATGTGGGGACTGGGGAATTGAACCTGGATCCTTAGGCTTTGCAAGCAAAGTGCTTTTAAACACTGAGTCATCTCTCCAGCCCCACCCATGCTTTCTATCCCCGCAAGGAAGACACAAGAATCAAGTTGCCTCTTCCTGCCCTGAAAAGAAGCTATCAAAGATCCCTGTTTTTTTCAGTGCTGTATACACACTGAGATCTTACCAGAGAGAATATTGGGACTCAACTTGCTATGAAGCATAGACCTTGAACTCATTTTTTTTCTTTCTTCCTTGAGTATGTTCTCTCCTTGCTGGCCGGAACTATTGAGGAGAAAGGCTGTGCTCATCTTGGCCCATACTATCATCCCCATCAAAGATGTGCAGCTTGGGCTGGGGAAATGGCTTAGCGGCTAAGGCGCTTGCCTGTGAAGCCCAGGGACCCTGGTTCGATTCCCCGGGACCCTCGTAAGCCAGATGCCCAAGGGGGCACATGAGTCTGGAGTTCGTTTGCGGTGGCTAGAGGTCCTGGTGTGCCCATTCTCTCTTTCTATCTATCTGCCTCTCTCTCTCTCTCTCTCAAATGAATAAATAAATATTTTTAAAAATGTGCAACGTCGTTCAAATGATTCCTGCTGATGCGGTCATCCAAAAGAAACATGTCAGTTTGCTTTCGTTCTTGGGCCCCCCATATGTGAAGTACAGAGCATTGATAACTGGAAGAGTCATGTCATGTGAGTCAGAAAAGGTAAGATTACGTCCCAGCCGTAAGAGAAAAAGGGGCCCAGGTCAGCAGTGATCTTTGGGACTCTTCTGTATTCTGTAGAGGGTGAGGGGGCTGGGCTAGCTCAGTGATGCCTAGGTTGGGAGGTTGGTAGTGGTGGCCATTGTGGAGGATGATGTTTGGTTAGAATGTTGGTAGGAGATGGTTGTGGTGAGGGTCATGGTGGGGGTGTTGTGGTTGGAGATAGTGGTTAGTTAGAATATTGGTAGGAGGTGGTTGTGGCAGCATAGTGTTTGGTTTGAAAAGCATATTTGATATTGTTATCATATTTTTAAAAATATTTTTTTTATTGACAGCTTCCATACTTACAGACAATGAGCCATGATAATTCCCTCCCCTACTTTCCCCTTCACAACTCCACTCTCCATCATATCCCCTCCCCCTCTCAATCTCTTTTATTTTGATGTCACGATCTTTTCCTCCTCTTATGAGGGTCTTGTGTAGGTAGTGTCAGGCACTGTGAGATCATGGATATCCAGGCCATTTTGTGTCTGGAGGAGCACGTTGTAAGGAGTCCTACCCTTCCTTTGGCTCTTACATTCTTTCCACCACCTCTTCCGCATTAGCCCTGAGCCTTGGAAGGTGTGATAGAGATGTCAGTGCTGAGCACTCCTCTGTCACTTCTTCTCAGCACCACGGTGCCTTCTGAGTCATCCCAAGGTCACTGCCTTCTGATAAGGAAATATTTCAGAGGCAACTATTCCTTGTACCTGTTACATTCTGTACAGAACAAGAAGCTCTTACGCCTCTTGTCTGCCAGGGACGTGCAGGAAAAAGACCCTGTCGAACTAGAAGTGCAGTGGGCGGGGGGGTTGGAGATGGTAGCCACAGTAGAATCTTTTGAGGACAGACACATTGTTTATGAACACTGAAAATGTGAAAATATTTTAAAATATTTTTTAAATTTTTATTTATTTAGTTGAGAGCAACAGAGAGAGAGAGAGAGAGAGAATGGGCGCGCCAGGGCCTCCAGCCACTGCAAACGAACTCCAGACGCGTGCGCCCCCTTGTGCATCTGGCTAACGTGGGTCCTGGGGAATCGAGCCTCGAACCGGAGTCCTTAGGCTTCACAGGCAAGCGCTTAACCGCTAAGCCATCTCTCCAGCCCCAGTAAAATATTTTTAAAATAAGTTTAAGAGAAAGATGATTGCACAGCTGTTAAGATCTCTTCCCACCCTAACACAGCGGCTACTCCCACGTCTCCTGTCGTGGAAGCAGGGAACCCCATGGGACAGACATGTGCAGAGGACACTGAAGGGGCTCTACCGGTGTTTGCCTTCCTCCCTGACTGCTTTTTTCTTTTCAGATGACGTCAACAGAGCAAGTCGCCTATCAGCCAGAGGCTGCCCTGTGCCCAGCATAGACCCAACTTTGATGTTTGCTTTTTTTTAAAGAAACTTTATTTTAGAAGATTTTATTTATTTACTTAGTTGAGAGGGAGACAGATATCTATCTATCTATCTATCTATCTATCTATCTATCTATCTATCTATCTATCTATATATATATATATGGAGAGAGAGAGAAACAGTATGGCTGTGCCAGGGCCTCCAGCCTCTGCAAACGAACTCCAGATGCATGCACCACCTTGTGCATCTGACTTACATGGGTCCTGAAGAATCGAACCTGGGTCCTTATGCCTCACAGACAAGTGCCTTAACCACAAAGCCATCTCTCCTGCCCATGATTTTTGTTTTGGTAAGAGAGGTTCTCACACCATATAGCCCAGGATATCCCAGAACTCACTATAATACCCAGGTTGGCAATCCTCCTGCCTCAGCTTCCCTAAATACTAGGATTGTAGACGTGAGCCACCTTGCTCCACGTCCAACTTTGATTTTTTAAAAATATTTTATTTTTATTTATTTATTTGACAGAAACAGGGAGAGAGAGAGAGAGAGAGAGAGAGAGAGAGAGAGAGAGAGAGAGAGAGAGAATGGGTACACCAGGGCCTCCAGCTGCTGTAAATGAACTCCAGACACATGCGCCACCTTGTGCATCTGGCTAACGTGGGTCCTGGGGAATCGAACCTGGGTCCTTTGGCTTTGCAGACAAAGTCCTTAACAGCTAAGCCATCCTTCCAGGACCCCCCCCCCCAACTTTGATTTTTTTTTTTTTAATAGCAGCAAGGTTTAAACTCAAAACCTGATCTTTATCTTCTCCCTTAGCTGGGAAAGGATGTCACGAGGACAAGAGGATGAGACAATGAGATGAAATATTGGCTCATGTTTTCAGCCTCATGTTCCTTGTCTTTAGCGAGTCGAATGGACCTGAAGGAGGCTCATTTGCTGCTAATGGATCAGCCGTCCCCTCCTGTAATCAGATTGCATGGGGCCGCCCAGCTCTGCTCCATCATCTGGTAGTCATTTTCAGAGCTGGTGAGACACCACAGGGGACCTCCGTCTGGCCGGCAGTTCCCGGTTTGATTTGAAACATTCATCCGTGTACTTCTTTACGCCATTTGACGATAGCGCATCCCAGCATCGCTGAGCTCAATACTCCCCATTACGCCTAAGTGTCTGTTAGCTCCGGGGTGAGGACCCCCCCTCACGCCCGGCTTCCCTGGAATGTGGCCCAGAGAATATTCTGTAGCAATACCTCAGGCTGAGCTGGGGCCAGGGAAGGGGTTCTCATTCAAAACCTGCTGCCTCATCCTGTTTGGGGTGGGAAAGAAGAATCTCGTATGAGTGAGTGTGCAGGGCAGGGGATGGCGGAATTCTCTCTGCTTACATATACCACCCATCTCTTCCATTTGTGGCTACGCTTTCTAATTTTTATTTTTTAGAGAGAGTGAGCGAGAGAGCGAGCGAGAGAGAGGGGGGGTTTTCAAAAATGGGATAGTGAGTGCTGGAGAGATGGCTTAGCAGTTAAGACACTTGCCTGCAAAGCCTAAGGACCCAGGTTCAATTCTCCAGGTCCTACGTAAGCCAGATGCACACGGTGGCACATGCGTCTGGAGTTCGTTTGCAGTGGCTAGAGGCCCTGGTGCGCCCATTCTCACTCTCTCTCTCTCTCCCTCTCTCTATCTCCAATAAATAAATATAAATATAATATTTTAAAAAATGGGAGAGAGAGAGAGAATTGGCATGCCAGGGTCTCAGCCACTGCAAACAAACTCCAGATGTGTGCCACCTTGTGCATCTGGCTTACCTGGATTCTGGGGATTCGAACCTGGGTTCTTAGGCTTTGCCTTAACCGCGAAGCAATTGTTATGGGGTCTGGTGTTGCACAAGTAAGACCATTGACTCACGCGGGATGTGAGGCAAAGTTTTATTGGGTACAAAAAGGAAGAAAAGAAAAAGAAAAAAAGTCTTGTAAAGCAGGTCTGCTCCCCAGAGGTAATCTCAGGGGTGACAGCCCTGAACTGTTTGGAGTGTCAGGCTTTTTTGTTGTTGTTGTTGTTTACTTTTATTGATTTATTTGAGAGCAACAGACAGAGAGAAAGAGGCAGAGAGAGAGAGAGAGAGAGATATTGAGAATGGGCAAGCCATGGCCTCCAGCCATTGCAAAGGACCTCCAGACGCGTGCGCCCTTGTGCATCTGGCTAACATGGGTCCTGGGGAATCGAGCCTCGAACCGGGGTCCTTGGGCTTCACAGGCAAGCACTTAACCACTAAGCCATCTCTCCAGCCCTGGAGTGTCAGTTTTTAGAGAAAAAGAAACAGGATGGGAGTCAAACCATAAATCACAATTCACACGTGACAGTTACCGCCAAAAAAATTAAAAAGCGCCTGGGGGGGGGGGGTGCGAGGTAGGCCTGTGACCGGGAGTCCCATTTACCTTCAGGAGTTTTCTCAACAATGCAGACCTGGGGTAATGCTATTCAGACCAGCAGAGCCTTCTGTTTATCTACCACCCCCATCTGCTTAAGCAAGTGTCTCATTCCATTCTCCTATGAGCTCCTACCAGGGAGTGACTTCTGTTTTTCTCTAAGCCAGGTATGAAGAAATGTAGAGAACTATGACGTTTTGCTCACTTTACACAATCTCTCCCGCCCTGTGGCTACATTTTTTTTTCTTTTTTTCGAGGTAGGGTCTCGCTCTAGCCCAGGCTGACCTGGAATTCACTATGGAGTCTCAGGCTGGCCTCGAACTCACGACGATCCTCCTACCTCTGCCTCCCGAGTGCTGGGATTAGAGGCGTGTGCCACCACGCCCGGCTTCTGTGGCTACATTTCTATGAACGTGCACAGTGAACGCCAGTGTCCGGAGTCTAACCTTCCCCACGACGCACCGTCGTGGTTGTGCACCGTTGGCACGATCCTGATTGCAGAAGGAACTTTGAAACGAGTGCCGTGCCCAGGGCTGTGTGAGGGCAGCACGGAGTGAATGCAGCTGAGACACAAGCTCAAGTGACCAGAAGGGATCACCAGTAAGATAGTGAGTGGACGGGACTTGTGTAAGCTGCAAGGAGACCATGGTCAACTGCCTGAGGGAGGCACAGAGTCTCTATAACGGGGTGCTAGGGGGTCCAGGAAAGTCCTTAAACACTAAGCCCTAGGTTCGTGTCTAAATTTTTTGTTTGTTTGTTTGTTTTTGGTTTTTCCAGGTAGGGTCTCACTCTGGCCCAGGCTAACCTGGAATTCACTATGGAGTCTCAGGGTGGCCTCGAACTCACGGCGATCCTCCTACCTCTGTCTCCCGAGTGCTGGGATTAAAGGCGTGCGCCACCACGCCCGGCTTCGTGTCTAGTTTTAATCGAAGAAGTTGAATAAAACAAGACTGAAAAGGATAATTGTTAAATTATTATATTTATCGAGGGACCAAGGGAAGGAAAATAAATATGCCCGCGTGGTCTGAGAGCCCACGTGGAGAGCCTGAAAATCCCACAGGAGGACAGAAAAGAAAGTACAAAGGACTCGTGCCAAAGACAAACAGAAACTAACAAAAAAAACCCAAGTGGAAAAGAGTGGCTGGAGGGAGTGCGTTCTCCCCTTGGCTTGGCCTGAGCTGATGGCAAACTCCCTAGCAGCTGGTGGTCCCTAAGTGGTCAGGCAGCGCAGAGAGCCTGCCCTCTCTCAAACATTATTTATAACCTTGTGGTGGTGGGTCCTACCTTCCGGCTCAGCTGAGCCAGAGGGGACAGCTGATAGGCTAGGGCTAGGAGCTTTTTCAGGAAGAGGCCAGCCAAGTTCTGGGCTTTCAGCCTGACCAACTACAGTGTCAGGATTACATCTATTTTATTTATTTTATTTATTTTACCCATCAAATTGACATGTGTGCTTATTGCACAAATTTCCCCTAGAACTGGGAGGTTATTATAATACAGGTGTACGTTTCAGAAATGTATTCAGAACAAGAAACAAGTATGTGTATTTTACATATCCACCATCTAAATAAGTTAGAGCAACCAGAACATTCTCATAAGACATCTAGCAGAAATAGGCATTATTTAAATTCTGGGTTTTGTTTTATTTTGTTTTGTTTTGTTTTTAGTCATCTTCCACGGTGTGTGCCAATTGCAGCAAAAGGGAATCTGTACTAGTGTGTTTATTGCACTTAATATTTCAAAACTCAAAATTAAGACATCTTATTAATAAATGCCCAGATGCTTAAAATCAAACCGATTAGCTTACTTGTACAAAAATTAGTTTTAGGGCTGGAGAGATGGCTTAGCGGTTAAGCACTTGCCTGTGAAGCCTAAGGACCCCGGTTCGAGGCTCGATTCCCCAGGACCCACGTCAGCCAGATGCACAAGGGGGCGCACGCATCTGGAGTTCGTTTGCAGTGGCTGGAGGCCCTGGCGTGCCCATTCTCTCTCCCTCTCTCTCTGCCTCTTTCTTTCTCTGTCTGTCACTCTCAAATAAATAAATAAAAATAACAAAAAAATTAGTTTTGGTTCTATAATATAAAAGATTTCTTTTTAATTTCCTGTTACAATAAACAGGCATTTCTTAGTATGTAGCACATATTTCTTTGTACCATTAAGTAGTTCAAAAAATTACTTTAAACGGGCCAAAACTTTTCACGTTCATTAGAATAACACACTTTAAGGTAGCAGCTCAATCTTGGACATTGTTTACAGAGGAGAGGAGGCTGGTAATAAGGATGTAAAATGGGTACGTGGGGGGTATCATCAATCCCAGGAACCCAATAAGGACTAATGCTTCTCTGAGAAACAGTAGGCCTTGTCCTTCCCAGCAAAAGCTTAGTTTTAAGAATAACACTGGCATGAGCCAGGTAAGGATTATATTTAAATCCCAGGAGAGACCTCCCTCCCAGGAGGGGGTCCAGGTTGTTTGTGGAAACCGCAGGTCTAGGGGGGCTAGGCAAGAGATAAGAACTCAGATCACCCTTTGATCTCTGGCAAGCGCAGAGGGGGTTTGGCTCAAAGGCATTCCTGTTTCTTACTTTCAGGGGCCCAGTCACCCTATAACTGCCTAAAAGAGCTCCCCGACTCCACTCCCTCTCATCTCCACCAAGGCAAAGGAGGGCTGGTCCTCTGCATTTCAAATGAAAAGCTGAAAATGTGGACTTGGGATGTGTATAAAACATTCTGGGCTTCGCATCGCAGTAGTTAGATCAAAACTTAAAAAACAAAACAAAACAAAACAAAAAAACCACCACCACCATTCAATACTCAAATCCAGAAAAGCAGCAAGAACCACAAAATAAACCAACACTAAGCCTTTTGCCTGCTTCAGTTGGTCTCTGGGTTCTCTGGCCTAGGTTAGCAGTTAAAAACGGGCTTTATCCTCCAGACATAAAATGGCCTGGATATCCATGACCTCGCAGTGCCTGACACTACCTACACAAGACCATCATAAGAGGAGGAAAAGACCATGACATCAAAATAAAAGAGAGGCTGATTGAGATGGGGAGGGGATATGATGGAGAATGGAATTTCAAAGGGGAAAGTGGGGGGGGGAGGGAGGGTATTACCATGGGATATTTTTTATAATCATGGAAAATGTTAATAAAAATTGAGAAAAAAAAAAAAAAACGGGCTTTACTTGTCAGGTTGCTAAGGCTCAAGGGACATATTTCCTCACATACACCTGCTGACCTCCAGGGCACAAAGCACAGTTGGCCAGTGGCCCCACCGTTTGCACCTGCTTTATTTAAAGTTTTGTTAAATATTTTAGTTTTTAAATATTTGTATATTATTTATTTGAGACAGAGGGAGAAAGAGAGAGAGAGAGAGAGAGGGAGAGAATGGGCACGCCAGGGCTTCCAGCCACTGCAAACAAGCTCTAGACACGTGCACCCCCTTGTGCATCTGCCTAACGTGGGTCCTGGGGAATCAAACTGAGGTCCTTTGGCTTTACAGACAAGTGCCTTAAATACTAAGCCATCTCTCCAGCCCTAGTTTTTAAATTTTTATTTATTTATTTGGGAGAGAGAGAGAGAGAGAGAGGATGAGTATGGGCATGCACTGCAAACGAACTCCAGATGCATGTGCGCCACTTTGTGCATCTGGCTAATGTGGGTCCTGGGGAATCGAGCCTCGAACCGGGGTCCTTAGGCTTCACAGGCAAGCGCTTAACTGCTAAGCCATCTCTCCAGCCTCCTCTAAAAAACTTTTTAAACTATCCAAGGACTCAAGTCATGAGCCCTAAAAATTTATATATGTGTATATATATATATATATATATATTATTTTATTTATTGACATATATATGTATATATATATATAGATATCTGTCTATCTACATATATATATATATATATGTATATATATATATATATATATATATTTATATATGGAATACCATGTGTAATTGTTATTTTCTTATCACTAGGACCCAATCTCTGACAAGAAGCAATTAAGGAAGGAAGGTTATTTTGGGTCACACTCGCAGTCACAGTGGGGAAGGCCTGAGGCACAGTGAGGGCACAGAGAGCAGGGATGAATCCTGGTGCTCAACTCTTTTCCTTTTGCCCAGAGTACCCGGGATGGGTCCACTCAGTTAGGGTGGGTCCTCCCACCTCCATTAACCTAATCTAGAAAATCCTTCAGACATTCCTAGAGATTTGTAAACGTAACGATTGAAAATCCTGTCAAATTGACAACCAGAGAGTCACACAGTGCTATAAGGAGTGAGGTGTGGGAAGGAAGATCGCCACCCAGCTAGAACCTTCCAGCACCGTCTGTTTCCTCCTGTCAGCCGAGGGGTTTGATGCGAAAGGGTGTGTGTGGAAGGAGGGCGGGGAGAACCGCAATAGGAAAAGCCTCAGACCAAAGCAGGTCTGACATTGGAAGGAAAGAGAAAGGAAGACTGGAGAACAAGAATTTCTGACTGTAGGAGGAAAAACAAAAATGGCTTAAGTCTGTGGGCAATTCAAGAGCCCAAGTGTAGTTCTGAGTCATGATTTAGCACCCAACCATGCAAGAACATTGGCTGGTCAGGTCATAGCCCATGCCTGGAGTGGTCCCGGTACAAATGCTTAGGAAGGTGTGAAGGAGGCTGGAGAGATGGCTTAGTGGTTAAGGCGCTTGCCTGCAAAGCCAAAGGACCCAGGTTCGATTCCCCAGGACCCACGTAAGCCAGATGCACAAGTTGGCGCATGAATCTGGAGTTCGTTTGCAGTGGCTGGAGGCCCTGATGCGCCCATTCTCTCTCTCTCTCTCTCTCTCTCTCTCTCTCTCTCTCTCTGCCTCTTTCTGTCTGTCCCTCATAAATAAATAAATAAAATGTTACAAAATATATTTTTTTAAAAAAGGTTTTATAGAGTTCGGAACTATAAGCTGTGAGGCAAGGAGACCGAGTTAGAGTTTTGGGGGCTGGGGGTGTGGAAGGAAAGGGTGGTGACAAGCCTTACGTGGTTAGGAAAACACTTCGGGATAAGAGGTCGGGGGGGACAGGTCAGGCTCGTAGGGTGCCGCAATTGCCGACTTGTGGCTGGGCAAGATGTCTGACCAGCAGCAGCTTATGGGAGGAAAGGGTTCATTTCAGGTTCACAGCTTTGAGGGAGCTGGCTCACCTCAGCACACAGCCGCAGTAGAAAGTGAACACTTGGGCTGGAGAGATGGCTTAGCGGTGAAGCGCTTGCCTGTGAAGCCTGAGGACCCCGGTTCGAGGCTGGATTTCCCAGGACCCACATTAGCCAGATGCACAGGGGGGTGTACGCATCTGGAGTTCGTTTGCAGTGGCTGGAGGCCCTGGGGCACCCACTCTCTCTCTCTCTCTCTCTGCCTCTTTCTCTCTCTGTCTGTTGCTCTCAAATAAATAAATAAATAAAAATAAACAACAAAAAAAAAAAACTAAAAAAAAAAGTGAACACTAGCCAGGGCTCAAGCTAGCTCTGAACACACAGTGGGTTAGACTCAGGGTCTGCCCCTTCTACCATACTCCCTCCAGAAGGGTTCCGCTCGCTGGAGACTAAGCTTACACAACAACCGTACCGGAGGCTATGGGGGAAATTCACATCCAAACTACCACAAAGGGTGTCTTTCCCTGCAGAAAACAGAAAAATAAATGCCAAGGAAAATATTCTTTATTCTTTTCCATGATAACCATCTCCAGCTCATGCTCCCTCAGAAACTCAACTGAGTTATTCATGTATTGCGTTCTGGTCTCCACTTCTTCTTTGGGTTTCTTTCCTCCTTCTTTCTTTTCTTTTTCTTTTTTCTCTTTCTTGCTCCTTTCTTCTAGCTCTGATCTCCGAACAGTCACAGGCTGATAGATGAGCGGTCGGACTCAGTGGCAAGAAATGATGGAATTGTCAAGCGGGTATTTCACAACAATGGTCGCGATTTATTTGGCTCGCGTGTACCCGATGTTTCAATCCATCTTTATGTGCTTAACATTTCACTCAATATCGCAAGGCAATAAACTGCTGCCCCTTACAGTTACAACACTGTGGATGGGACTCTAACCCGTGCACTTTAGTAATCAGAGGGCTCTCTCGCAGTCAGGAAGGAAACTGCCCTTGAGGTACGCTTGTAGACAGTTGCTGGAGGCAAAGACAACCAACAATCCAGGTTCCTGATGGGTGACGTTGTATACCTGGATCCTCTCTGTCACTGCTCAAATGTGTGTGACTCGAGACAGGGCAGGGGACATTCCCCAGACAGTCAGATCCATATGGCTGGCAGGAGCAGATAAATAATCAATAGGATCGTATCCACAGAGCCATCTGGGGCACTTAACATCCATCTGGGCAAAACATGCCTCGGTCTCGGGCAATGGGCAGCCTGCTGTGAAAATCAAAATGTGGTTTGTAATGGAAGTGCGTTCTTTGGCCGAGAGAGAGAGAGAGAGAGAGAGAGAGAGAGAGAGAGAGAGAGAAAGAAGGAGCTCTTGTGATGGCTGTCAACTCCTCATCTGTCGGCAGACGAATGTCTCCTCTATTTTCCTGTCTCTTCGCCTTTGTCTGATGGCGTTTGTGGCTCTCTTCCTTTATTATCTGGACCTGTGTAATTCCAGTCTGGGTTACTTAGAATCATAGCTATATTTTGGGGGGCCAAAGGGAGTGGCTGACATAAGACCAAGCAGCTACTAGGTGGGGAAGGGAGTAACGTGAGTACCCAGCAGAGAAACATTTCAACGCAAAGGTTTTGAACCAGGACAGAATTAGTCAAAGATTGTTTAAGGAAGGACTATTATGGGTCCGCCGTCTGACACATTAAACACAGCTATTAAGCCCATCTACTTCACGGTGACAGACACAGGAAAACCAGCAGACAGCCCTTCCTATGCCCAATTGTTCAAGATTGCTTACAGCTTGGCTGTCAGACACTGATTCTTGCTTTCATCTTCCAAAGCCAAGACTTCCAAGAGACATTTTATTTTATTTTATTTTTTATATTTTATTTACTTATTTGAGCCAATGGGCACGTCAGGGCCTCCAGCCACCACAAATGAACTCCAGACGCATGCGCCACCTTGTGCATCTGGCTTACGTGGGTCCTGGAGAATCGAACCTGGGTCCTTAGGCTTCGCAGGCAAACGCCTTAACTGCTAAGCCATCTCCCCAGCCCAGGCATTTTATTTATTTATTTTTAAATTTTTTTGGTTTTTCAAGGGAGGGTCTCACTCCAGCCCAGGCTGGCCTGGAATTCACTATGTAGTCTCAGGGTGGCCTCGAACTCACGGAGATCCTCCTACCTCTGCCTCCCGAGTGCTGGGATTAAAGGTGTGTGCCACCACACCTGGCTTCCAGACGTTTTATTTTTAAGGAATTGTCCTTGATTTATTTTGAAATACACAATAGAAAAGTACATGGAATGTACACACACTATTCAATGACCATTTGTAAGGGAAGTGCCCTGCTATAGCCTTACAGATTCACTGGCCTCCTAACTTCCTTCTCTGTGCTATTGCTCCCAGGGACAAAGCCTAGTTATACATTCTGTCATTGTCTTAGATAGAGCAAGGAACTAAATTTATCAGTTTAAATCTAATAACTTTAAATAATCACATTGTTTTCTTTAAATATTTTTGTTTCACAAATGTGCCACTAAATAGTAAAATTTCGATGATTATTGTCATCTAAAGCTTCATATTTTCATATCAATGTATTTTTTTTTCTGGGAGATTTTATTTACCAAGAATGAGACAGAGAGAGAGAGAGATAAAGAGAGAAAGAGAGAGAGAATGAATGGGTGCGCCAGGGCCTCCAGCCACTGCAAGTGAACTCCAGACGCACGCGCCACCTTGTACATCTGGCTAACGTGGGTGCTGGGGAATCAAACCAGGACCATCAGGATTTGCAGTAAGTGCCTTTAACCCCTGAGCCATCTCCAGCCTTAGATTAAACGTTTGATATTAATCATTTAGGTTTTCTAAGGGATTCCTTGGGGAATTCCTTGGGAATTTTAAATTAACCTCAGAATAAGTTTCTCAAATAATATAACCTTCACAGATTTTGGCCATTAGAACAGGAAACTATCTTCTGGGGAGCATCATTCAGCCCACTATAGACACACACACACACACTGGAATGGAATGTTTGTGTCTTCCGTTGCGTCTTTTGGGTGTATTGTTCAGTCCTTGCTTTCTTTTTAATTTTATTTTGTTTTATTGTATTTATTTGTTTGTTTATTTTTATTTATTTATTTGAGAGTGACAGACAAACAGAGAGAGAAAGAGGCAGATAGATAGAGAGAGAATGGGCATACCAGGGCCTCCAGCCATTGCAAACGAACTCCAGACGTGTGCGCCCCCTTGTGCATCTGGCTTACATGGGTCCTGCGGAGTCGAACCTGGGTCCTTTGGCTTTGCAGGCAAACGCCTTAACCGCTGAGCAATCCCTCCAGCCCCACACCTTGTTCTTTTGTGGCAAGTTTTCTTTCTCCTGAAGCTAATGCCAACGTTTATAAAATTAAATTCTACTGTTGATGATGTCATAAGTGTACTAAAATATATTTGAAATACATTTTCCTCTCATTCTGTTTTTTAAAAATTATTTATTTGAGAGTGACAGAGAGAGAGAGAGAGAGAGAGAATGGGCACTCCAGAGCCTCCGGCCACTGCAAATGAACTACAGATACATGCGCCACCTTGTGCATCTGCCTTACTTGGGTCCTAGGGAGTTGAGCCTCGAACCGGGGTCCTTAGGCTTCACGGGCAAGTGCTGAACCGCTAAGCCATCTCTCCAGCCCTTCCTCTCATTCTTGAATTGCACTTTGATGATGGGACATTGTTTCCCTGCGGCTTATGTGAGGGTATCATTCAGTTTAGTCTTGCCTTTACTACTACTGTGAAGAAACTGGCTGGGGTTTGGCTGTTGCATTTTAGATGGTCATTTATCCTTTTCCAATTTGCTTTAAGTTTTTTTTTTTTTTTAAATCTGGCTTTTTACCATGTTTATTGTTTTCTAGTTTCCTGCTTATGTTAGATGAGCTTCCTAAATAAATCTATTATTACTTCAGGAAGATTCTGAGCAATTCTAGTTTCAAATATCACTTTTCTCTGTTGCTCCTCTAGAATTTTTTTAAGATTATAATATAGATTTTTTTTCCTGTACTCCCCCTTTTTCTTCCCCTTGTCTTTCCCCTTCTCTGCCCTCCTCTTCCCTTCTTTCTTTTCCTCCATTTCCTTCCTGATTCTGGCCTGTTCTCCATGTCATCAATTCTACCTGCAGCCGTGTCTGATCTGCCGTTAAACTTTCCCATTCAATTAAGATTTTTTTGCTTGTCACATCTTGTTCATATCTGGAACTTTCAACTGTGGTAGGCCACTTTGGAAAAAAAAAAACTATTTCTTATTCAAACATAATAAACACAATTACTTTACCATCTATTTCTGATAATTCCGATACTGAAGTCTCCTGGAATGACGCCTTGTCTGCCACAACTTCTTGTTTCTGACAAGGTGACTTTATTTCATCTTGGGCTTGTTGTTTAATGCAGTCGAGTTTTCTCGCATTCCTGTGACAACGTATTATGAGGAGATAGTTTTAATATTGTATCAGGCATTACTACTTGCTTTCGTCTGTGGGGGGTGGTGGTGTTCTCTTTAGCAAGCATTTGAAATGGAAGTGGCTGGTTTCTCTTTTAAAAATAATTTGCGGGCTGGAGAGATGGCTTAGCGGTGAAGCGCTTGCCTGTGAAGCCTAAGGACCCCGGTTCGAGGCTTGATTCCCCAGGACCCACGTTAGCCAGATGCACAAGGGGGCGCATGCATCTGGAGTTCGTTTGCAGTGGCTGGAGGCCCTGGCCCTCCCATTCTCTCTCTCTCTCTCTGCCTCTTTCTCTCTCTCTGTCACTCTCAAATAAATAAATAAAAATGAACAAAAAATTTTGCATGTTGATTTTTTTTCATTATTGAAAGTGATAGTCTATTTTCCATCTTTATGCCTAAGATGAAAACCATGAGGCAAAAAGTCAAAAACATGCTTTTCATTTTTAATTATTTATTTATTTGAGAGAGAGTGAGAGAGATGGAGAGAGAATGGGTGCACCAGGGCCTCCAGCCACTGCAAACGAACTCCAGACACATGTGCCACCTTGTGCCATCTGGGTTTTGCGGGTCCTGGGGAATTGAACCAAGGTCCTTTGGCTTTGCAGGCTACTCAACTGATCAACTGCTACACCATCTACCCGGCCTGGAAACATAATTTTCAGGAAGGAGTTTCCCTTGATAAGATAAATCAGAACGGAGGACTATTAAAATAAATACTTCCTAATCAAGAGTCTGAGGAACAAAAGTAAGGCCTAACATGTGAAGGCATCCATTGAATGAAACGACCGACTGTCTCTCCAGGGTCCCCAGAGTGGCTTACCGGGCACTAGAAGAGTCGGTGTCTACAGGTATTGGTTGAGGAAATAACCACTCCAATTGTTCCTCGTGGCATTTCATTGTAGTCTTACTAGAGATGGACCAGATATCTTTATACAGACAGAGACATAGACCTTCGGGATTAGAAAATGCCTAGCAAAACTTTAATTTTGACAGCTGCACTATAGTTTATTGGCCCTTCCCTGCTTATTAAATATTCATACTGAATCCCACTGTATAATTCATTAAGTCCTATTTTTTTTTTAAGAGAGAGTGAGAGACAAACAGAGAGAGATAGAGAAAGAGAGAATTGGCATGCCAGGGCCTCAGCCGCTGCAATCCAACTCCAGATGCTTGTGCCACCTAGTGGTCATGTGCGACTTTGCACTTGCCTCACCTTTGTGTGTTTGGCTAACGTGGGATCGGGAGAGTTGAACCTGGGTCCTTAGGCTTCACAGACAAGTGCCTTAACTGCTAAGCCCTCTCTCCAGCCCCCTTACTTTTTTAAAAAAATACTGACATTGTTGTTGTTTATTGTTATTTATTTATTTGAGAGTGACAGAAAGAGGGAGAGAGAGAGAGAGACGGAGAAAATGGGTGCACCAGGGCCTCCAGCCACTGCAAACAAACTCCAGACGCATGTGCCACATTGTGCATCTTGCTAACGTGGGTCCTGGGGAATCAAGACTCGAACCAGGGTCCTTAGGCTTCACAGGCAAGTGCCTTAACCGCTAAACCATCTCTCCGTCCCCCCCACCCCATTTTGGTTTCGATACTTCTTTTTAGTCTGCAATCCTTCAGTCTTTCTGATCTCTGACTTACTCTTCGACACTGGGTTTGGATATATTCCCGAGTCTTGAATCTTCCCTTCTCTTATCGTCGTCACCTTGCGTACACCTTCAAGTGGTGTTTGGATAGACGTGAAACGGACACACACCAGGCAAAATATGATTTAACGGAGGGTCAGGGGGAATGCAGTCTAGTGCTCTCCCCAAAAATGACTATACTCGCAGCTCTTATTCAGCTTCAAGAAGCCAAAGCTATTAGGAGTCACAGTATTACAGGTCACATCATGAGCTGTTTGTCTTTTTTCTATCAGGACATCTTCGGAGAAGCTGTGAGGAGTCTCCCCATCTTTAAGAAGCTCCGCCCAACGCGCATAGTTTTCCGTGTGCTCAGGCTTAGGATGAGCCTTTTGCCAATTAACTTGACCTCCACATCACCTGATTCCATCTTGCCTTTGTCCCTTGCTTACTCCAGCACTGACCCCTCACCTGTGGGGACAGGGGATACGCTGTTACAGACGCCTTGTATTGGATGCCTCGGGCATGAGCGGGTCACTTCTCCTCCCAGTTGACCACATCCAAGCTTCCTGTCTGAGCCCATTGTGTTATGCATTGAGTTGCGTCTCCTACCAAATTCATTTGGTGAGATCCCTAAACCCAAGTACCTCAGAAGGTGGCTTTGTTCAGAAATCATGCTACTGGCATGGAGAGATGGCTTAGCGGTCAAGGCGCTTGCCTGTGAAGCCTAGGGACCCACATTCGACTCTCCAGATCCCACCAAAGCCAGACGCACAAAGGCGAGGCAAGCGCAAGGTCGCACGTGCCCACTAGGTGGCGCAAGTGTCTGGAATTCGATTGCAGGGGCTGAGGCCCTGGTGTGCCAATTCTGTCTCTGTTTCCTACTCTCTTAAGTATCGCCAGTGATTTAGCAAGCACACAACAACCAGACACTAAGCAAAGAGGGCCTGGAATGGCTCCTTCCACGTAGTCTTCAGGAGAACTAGCCCTGCAAGCACCTTAGTCTTAGACTTCTGGACTCTTTTTTTTTTAAGGTCTTTTGAGATAGGGTTTCACTCTAGCCCAGGCTGACCTGGAATTCACTATGTAGTCTCAGGGTGGCCTCGAACTCATGGCGATCCTCCTACTTCTGCCTCCCAAGTGCTGGAATTAAAGGCATGCACCACCATGGCCAGCTGTGGACTTTTAAAAAATTTTATTATTATTTTATTTTTAAAATATATTTTAATTACTTATTTATTTGAGAGAAAGAGGCAGACAGACAAAGAGTGAACATGGGTGTGCCAGGGCCTCCAGCCACTGCAATGGGACTCCAGCTGTATGGGGTCACTTTGCACATCCGGCTTTACATGGGTCCTGGGGAACTGCACCTGGGCTGTCAGGCTATGTAAGCAAGTGCCTTTAACTGCTGAGCCATCTCTCCGGACCCTATTTTATTTTTTGTTCATTTTTATTTATTTATTTGAGAGCAACAGACAGAGAAAGAGGCAGAGAGAGAGAAAGAGAGAGAGAGAGAGAGAGAGAGAGAGAGAATGGGCGCGCCAGGGCCTCCAGCCACTGCAAACGAACTCTAGACGCGTGTGCCCCCTTGTGCATCTGGCTAACATGGGTCCTGGGGAATCGAGCCTCGAACCGGGGTCCTTAGGCTTCACAGGCAAGCGCCTAACCGCTAAGCCATCCCTCCAGCCCTCTCCTTTACTTTGATGACATGATCTTTTCCTCCTATTATGATGGTCTTGTGTATCCTGCTGGGACGTAGATTTTGATTTGACTTGTAAAGCTCTCGTGACTCGTGGGCAACCCAAGAAGGGTTGTTTCGCTTCATGGTTTTCAGCTTAGGCATAAAGATGGAAAATAGACTATCACTTTCAATAATGAAAAAAATCAACATGCAAATTTTTTGTTCATTTTTATTTATTTATTTGAGAGCAACAGACAAAGAAAGAGGCAGAGAGAGAGAAAGAGAGAGAGAGAGAGAGAGAGAGAGAATGGGCACACCAGGGCCTCCAGCCCACTGCAAATGAACTCCAGACGCGTGCGCCCCCTTGTGCATCTGGCTAACGTGGGTCCTGGGGAATCGAGCCTCGAACCGGGGTCCTTAGGCTTCACAGGAAAGCGCTTAACAGCTAAGCCATCTCTCCAGCCTGACTTTGGGATCCTCGGTGAGAGACAATGAGGTTCTGGTGTTTAGGTCACCTAGTCTGGGTATTTATTTGTGGTCCCTCTAGCAAACTAATAAAGTGATCCTAAGTGAGTTCTATCGAAACGATAGGGTGAGTAAAATTGGGGAGGAGCTTTTCTAATGTAGCCCAATATAAAGCTTAGGGAAACGATTTGGAGGCTCAGAGCTTGTCATTTTACTGACCCCCCACTTACTGCCTGCAAATGTGCCTTTATTTATTTATTTATTTATTTATTTATTTATTTGGTTATGATGCTCCATCATCTGTCACCGCTTCAGTTCTATATCTAATACTCCTACATAATGCCTTCCCAGGGATCCATGTTGTGGTTCCCAACAAAATTTCATTCCTGCAATGGGAGGCCAACTTACTCCAGTTAGCCGGGGGTAAAAAAAAAGCCAGCTACATCAGGTTTTCATTTTGGAGTACCCAAGATTCCACGAATGCACGTCTCCCTCCTTCTCAGGCACCAAGTGAAGGAATGATTTTTTTTTTCCCCACCTATTTGCAAGTGCCAAAACATGTTCTGTGACAACTAGTTCAACTAGGAAACTTTGAAATGGTTGCCTGGGAGAAGTGGCATACTCATTCACTGACTGGAAATGGAGCCAAGGGGATGAATGGGAAATACTTTTTCTTTCTTTCTTTCTTTCTTTCTTTCTTTCTTTCTTTCTTTCTTGCTTTCTTGCTTTCTTGCTTTCTTGCTTTCTTGCTTTCTTGCTTTCTTGCTTTCTTGCTTTCTTCCTTTCTTCCTTTCTTCCTTTCTTCCTTTCTTCCTTTCTTTCTTTCTTTTTCTTTCCTACACGAAGGAAGCCAGCCACTAGTTCAACTCAAGCCAAGGCTGGAAATCAGTGTCATTTGTCACTATTTGAAGCCGTGCAAGGGTGTCAGCACCGTGGATGAGACTCACCAATGCATGGGGGCTATCTCCTGGTTGTCTCATTCGAGACAGGATTTACGCTTCCGCAGTCTTGTCATAGATTACTTCCGAGACAGATGAAAGGAAGCCATTTGTAATTGCTTAACATGTGTGCACAGGTCAACATAGACCACCTCCAAATTACCTACCTTCTCAGGAATCACGGTTCTCGGGAGATTTATAGGAGGCGCCGAGTTTCAATCAAGGTATTAAATTTAGTGACCTTCAAGGGAAGCTGGGGCAGATTAAAGCTTCCTCAAGTCGTACATGCCAGGAGTTGGCTGTTCATCCTTCTACCAGACAAATGAACATTGCAGTGACTTGTGCTGGAAGAAGAGAGAATGAGAAACAAAACAAAACAAAACAAAAGCCACCTCTGGCAAGTAAAGATGAGTTTAGGCACAATGTAGACTACAATTAAGTTGTAACTCTTGGATTCATTCTTTTTGTTGCTTTAAAAAATATTTTATTTATTTATTTGAGAGAGAGAAGCAGATAGAGAGAGAGAATGGGTGCATCAGGGCCTCCAGCCACTGCAAATGAAGTCCAGACCCATGCGCCACCTTGGGCATCTGGCTTACGTGGGTCCTGGGGAATCGAACCTGGGTCCTTAGGCTTTGCAGGCAAGCGCCTTAGCTACTACGCCATCTCTCCAGTCCTCTTTGATTCTTTCTAACTGAAAACTCAGTGTGTCCCGTAAATTCTTTAAAACTCAAATGACGGGCTTTTGAATTATACTCGTAAGTCAACAACGCTAGAGGTCAATTTCTTCAAATCCTTTCGTCCAAATCTTCCCTGAAGATAGGGCTTGAGTCGTTATTTAAAATCAAGTTCCTCCTCACCTCTCACAGCTGTGCTATACTGCATAGGACCATTGTTACTGAATAAATGCGACATTCAACGCTAGCTCTAGCCCTTTCTGCAGCAGGTAACGATGCTCTCCCCTCTCGCTCATCCCCTGAGACCTCTGCACTGTATTTCCAATGGGTACTTACACCGTGTATTTCCAATAGGGTACTTACACCGTAGGGCAGCCTCTGTCTGGGGGCTGTCTGGCAGCCAGGGGTGGCTTTTAAAAGACAGACAAAAAACACGCTGGATGGATTTTATCTACCAAGAAGCATCTGATCCTGGAGGGTGACCAGAAAAGCTTGAGGCCTTAAAGGCTCTTGGCTACCAAGAGTCATAGCTCTGAGTGGACGTTTACAGCCCCTGTCAGATTGCTGGTCTAGCCACAGGGTCTCCTGTTGATGCTTGGGCACTGGCTTCCTGGCTTCTCTTTGGTCCCGTGCCGTTGGGTATGCTCTGCAGATGACTGGCAAGGACATTCAAACGACCCTTCTTGGGCTGCCCACGAGTCACGAGAGCTTGGCAAGTCAAATCAAAATCTACGTCCCAGCAGGATACACAAGACCATCATAATAGGAGGAAAAGATCATGTCATCAAAGTAAAAGAGAGGGCTGGAGAGATGGCTTAGTGGTTAAATGCTTGCCTGTGAAGCGTAAGGACCCCGGTTCGAGGCCCCATTCCCCAGGACCCACACGCGTCTGGAGTTCGTTTGCAGTGGCTGGAGGCCCTGGCGCGCCCATTCTCTCTCTCTCTCTCTATCTGCCTCTTCCTCTCTCTGTCTGTTGCTCTCAAACAAATTAAAAAAAATTCCTACTGCCTCCCCAAACAATGCTGCCATCCAATGACAAAATGTGCAGAAACGCAAGCCTATGGAGGGCATCTTACATGCAAAGCACACAATAAGTATATGTTCACAAAATGTATAAAAATACAAAATAGAACAAGGGCTTATGAGAAAGTAGAGAAAAGGGATTCCTTCTGCACTGTTCTGAGGAGAGCTCTTAGTCCGTCGATTAGTACAGCCATTATGAGAAATAATTGCAAGGCTCCTCAAATAGGTAAAGAGAGATAGAGCAGATTATTTTGTGATCCTTCTGGGACACTGCATACCCAAAGGAGATCATTATTGAAGAGATATGAGCACCCATCTTTACTGACAGCAGTATTCACAATAGCCCAGATAGGGAAGCAACCTAAATATCTGTGAATGGAAAAAGAAAATAATGTTCTCTCTCTCTCTGTCTCTGTGTGTGTGTGCGAGTGTGAGTGTGAGTGTGTGAGTGTGAGTGTGTGAGTGTGAGTGTGTGTGTGTGGGAAATGTGGGCATGTGTGAGTGTGCGTGTGTGTGAGTGTGCGTGTGAGTGTGAGTGTGAGTGTGTGTGAGTGTGTGTGTGAGTGTGTGAGTGTGTGTGTGAGTGTGTGTGTGACTGTGTGAGAGTGAGTATGTGTGTGTGTCAGTGTGTGGGTATGAGTGTGTATGAGTGTGTATGAGTGTGAGTGTGTGTGTGAGTGTGTATGAGTGTGTCAGTGTGTATGAGTGTGTGCGAGTGTGTGTGCGTGAATGTGTGTGTGAGTGTGTGTGAGTGTGAGTGAGTGTGTATGAGTGTGTCTGAGTGTGTGAGTGTGTGTGAGTGTGTATGAGTGTGTATGAGTGTGTGTGAGTGTGTATGAGTGTGTGAGTGTGAGTGAGTGTGTGTGAGTGTGTGTGAGTGTGTGTATGAGTGTGTGTGAGTGTGTGTATGAGCGTGTGTGTATGAGTGTGTTGAGGAGTGTGTGAGTGTGTATGAGTGTGTGTGAGTGTGAGTGAGTGTGTATGAGTGTGCGTGAGTGTGCGTGAGTGTGAGTGAGTGTGCGTGAGTGTGAGTGAGTGTGCGTGAGTGTGTGTGTGTGAGTGTGTGCGTGTGTGAGTGTGTGTGAGTGTGTGTGAGTGTGTGTGAGTGTGTATGAGTGTGTGTGAGTGTGTGTGAGTGTGAGTGTGTGAGTGTGCGTGAGTGTGTATGAGTGTCTGAGTGTGTGTGAGAGTGTATGAGTGTGCGTATGAGTGTGTGTGTATGTGAGTGTGTGTGAGTGTGTATGAGTGTGTGTGAGTGTGTGTGAGTGTAGTGAGTGTGTGTGAGTGTGTGAGTGTGTTGAGTGTGTGGTGTATGAGTGTGAGTGAGTGTGTATGAGTGTGTATGAGTGTTCTTGAGTGTGTGTGAGTGTGTGTGATGAGTGTGTGTATGACTGTGTGTGTTTGAGTGTGTGTGTTTGAGTGTGAGTAAGTGTGAGTGAGTGTGTATGAGTCTGTATGAGTGTGAGTGAGTGTGGCGTGTGGAGTGTGGTGAGTGGTGTGTGAGTGTGTGTGAGTGTGGAGTGTGTGGGTGTGGTGAGTGTGTGGTATGAGTGTGTGAGTGTGTGTGAGTGTGTGTGGGTGTGTGAGTGTATGTGTGTGAGTGTGTGTGAGTGTGTATGAGTGGTGTGGTGTGGTAGTGGTGTGAGGTGTGGTGGTGGTGGTGGTGTGTGGAGTGTGTGTGAGGTGGTGAGTGTGTGGTGTGTGAGTGTTTGGTGTGTGGAGTGGTGTGTATGAGGGTGTGAGTGTGGTGTTGGTGTGGGGTGTGTGTTGGTGTGTGGTAGTGTGGTGGTTGTAGGTGTGAGTGAGTGTGGTGAGTGGTGTGGGGTGGTGGTGTGGTGTGGGTGGTGGTGTGGGGGTGGTGTGTGGTGTATGGGTGTGGTTGGGTGTGGAGGGTGTGGGTGTGGTGGTGGTGGTGGTGGTGTGTGTGGTGAGTGTGTGGTGTGTGGGGTGTGAGTGGTGTGTGGTGTGGGTTGTGGTGGGTGGTGGTGGTGTGGTTGTGTGTGAGTGGTGTGTGGGGTTGAGTGTGGGTGTGTGGTTGTGTGTGGTGTGGTGTGGTGTGTGGGGTGTGTGGGTGGGGTTGTGGGTGTGTGGAGTGTGTGGTGAGTTGGTGGGTGTGGTGGTGTGTGTTGAGTGTGGGTGTGGTATGAGTGGCGGTGTGGTGGTGGTGGGGGTGGGGTGTTGGGTGTGGGTTGGTGGTGTGTGGTGGGGTGGGTGTGGTGTGTGTGGTGTGGTGTGAGTGTGTGTGGTGTGGTGTGTGTGAGTGTGTTGGTGGTGGATGTGGTTGAGTGGTTGATGGTGTTGGTGGGTGTGTGTGGTGGTGTGTGGTGTTGGGTGTGTGTGTGTGGTGGGGTGGGGTATGGGGGTGGTGAGTGATTGGTGTGGGAGTATGATGTGTGAGTGTGTGTGAGTGTGCGTGTGAGTGTGTGCGTGAGTGTGTGTGAGTGTGTGTGAGTGTGTATGAGTGTGCGTGAGTGTCTGAGTGTGTGTGAGTGTATGAGTGTGCGTATGAGTGTGTGTGAGTGTGTGTGAGTGTGTGTGTGTATGAGTGTGCGTATGAGTGTGTGTGAGTGTGAGTGAGTGTGTGTGAGTGTGTATGAGTGTGTGACTGTGTGAGTGTATGAGTGTGTGTGAGTGTGTGTATGAGTGTGTGTGAGTGAGTGTGTGTGAGTGTGTGCGTGAGTGTGTGCGTGTGTGAGTGTGTTTGAGTGTGTGCGTGAGTGTGTGCTTGTGTGAGTGTGTAAAAGAGAGGGCTGGAGAGATGGCTTAGTGGTTAAGTGCTTGCCTGTGAAGCGTAAGGACCCAGGTTCGAGGCTCGATTCCCCAGGACCCACGTTAGCCAGATGCACAAGGGGGTGCACGCGTCTGGAGTCAGTTTGCAGCGGCTGGAGGCCCTGGCACGCCCATTCTCTCTATTTCTATCTGCTTCTTTCTCCGTCTGCTGCTGTCAAATAAATAAATAAAAATAAATATATTAAAAAAAAGTAAAAGAGAGACTGATTGAGAGGGGGGAGGGGACATGATGGAGAGGGGAGTTTCAAAGGGGAAAGTGGGGCGGGGGAGGAAGGGAGGGAATTACCACGGGATAGTGTTTACAATCATGAAAGTTGTTAATTCTAAAATAAATAAATAAATAAAAATAAATAAATTAAAAGAAAAATATCTACATCCCAGCAGGAGAAATTGCTGAGGATTCCCGGACCAAGTAGATCAATGCTGCTCCGATCTGTCGTGAACGTCTCAAGAAAGATCCGACTTAAATTGCCTTAGAGCTGTAGGAAGCTCCTTTGTCAACGTAAGGCTTTTGGATTTGTAATGCACAGCCGAAGGCCATGCTCCTGCCATTAGCTCTGTTGTCGAGCCTTCGTCTGCCACCAGACAGCAGAGACGACCCCGGGGGTCAATAATGGTTTCCAGCCCCCCCCCGGGGGAGGGGTCTGATGTTACTGCAAGTAGGTTATCCATGAAGTGGATGGTGAGTGTGTTTTTCTGCGACCCTCTGATACAAGAACAGGGTGCACAGACTGGGCTCTGATGGGGAAAAGTAAACTTGTGCTCATCCCTGTGTGTGGAGGCATACCAGTCCCTGGAGAACTGCCTGTCATCCTTCAGCCTCCCTGGCCACCACACAGGGCCCATGTCGTGGATTTAGCTGCTGCTTACAGAAGAGAAAGCGTCTTGCCCTGGCTTTGTGGATGCCCACGGCCGAAGTTTTAAAGAGAGACAGTGTTCTTTTTTTAAAAAATATTTTTATTTATTTGAGAGTGACAGACAGAGAGAAAGAGGGAGAGAGAGAGAGAATGGGCGCGCCAGGGCCTCCGGCCACTGCAAATGAACTCCAGACGCATGCGCCCCCTTGTGCATCTGGCTGACGTGGGTCCTGGGGAATCGAGCCTCGAACCGGGGTCCTTCGGCTTCACAGGCAAGCGCTTAACCGCTAAGCCATCTCTCCAGCCCTCTTAGGCTCTTTTGAATAGGGAGAAACCATAGAAATTACAGGGTTTTAGAGGCAAGCAAGCACGATGACAGAAGCAGACCAGCCATTAGAGTTAAACTACTTCCCAGAACGTCATGAATATACAATGATGGGAACAGTAACCGGGGAACAATCTGCGGCCCCAGCTCAGACACAGAAGCTCAGAGCCACAGACACTTAGCTTAGCCGGTATATTAAAGTGACTTTTGTTGTGGGGATGGAATCAGATTGGCTCCTTTATTTTCCCCTTTTTTATGTATCTATGTAAAATTTTTAAAAAATTCTTCTTGTTTATTTTTATTTATGTATTTGTGAGTGAGAGAACGGAGAGAGAAAGGCAGATACATAGATAGATAGAGAGAGAGAGAATGGGTGCACCAGGGCCTCCAGCCACTGCAAACGAACTCCAGACGCACGCGCCCCCTTGTGCATCTGGCTTAACGTGGGTCCTGGGGAATCGGGCCTCGAACCGGGGTCCTTAGGCTTCGCAGGCAAGCGCTTAACCGCTAAGCCATCTCTCCAGCCTGAGAGAGTCGGTGTTCTTGCAGCTCCTTCGTGTCTTGATTCTCTGCATCTCGAGGTCCAGGACTCTTTAATTATAGATTCCAAAATTAGCTCGTAGGGGGGCAAAATTCCTGTGCATAGCTCTGCAGGGCGCTCTTGCTTTTGGGCAGGGTGCTGCCACGTGCGGGGTGTGTGTGTGGGGGGAGGGACGAGTCTTTCCCCAGCAGCTCCGCGAGCCGCTGCGCATCGTGGCCCGCTGGCACATCTACACCGGTGCCCATCTGTTTGGGTGGCAGGAGGACTGCGGAGGATGGAGCAAGCCAATGCTGGAGGAGGCCCCATTTGCCAGCGGAACCGAGAAGGTTCAGGGACGCAACCTGCCCAGCGCAGCGTGTGCCAACCCTCCTGCCAAGAGAGCCTTCTGCTTGGCAGTAACCCAGGAACTGGGCTGTCTGCTGGTCCACAACGGGCAACATCTGTAGGTGGAAGCTGGTGGGAGATGTGGCTCTGTGATGGATCCCGCTGCTCATGCACATCCGCTTCTCTTTAGAATAAGCTTGCCGAGGGGCTGGAGAGATGGCTTAGCAGTTAAGCGCTCGCCTGGGAAGCCTAAGGACCCCGGTTCAAGGCCCGATTCCCCAGGACCCACGTTAGCCAGATGCACAAGGGGGCGCATGCATCTCGAGTTCGTTTGCAGTGGCTGGAGGCCCTGGCGTGCCCGTTCTCTCTCTCTATCTGCCTCTTTCTCTCTCTGTCTGTTGCTCTCAAGTAAATAAATAAAAATAAACAACAAAAAATTTGGAATAAGCTTAGGGAGAATGCCTCACAGCAGCAAGCCGATCTCACCGTCCATGTCCCATGGGTGACTTGGTTTGTGGCTGTGACTGACCTTAAGGAAGGACGATTCTTCTGGCTCACGGTTTGCACTTACAGCCCATCACGGACCCGGGGCAGGAGCGTGTGGTGGTTTGTCACATTGTGATCACCATCGGGCGGCAGGAAGACTAATATTGGTGCTTTCTCCTTTGTTTTTTGTTTTTTATAATTTTTGAGGCAAGCCCAACAGACTGGACTTTTTTTTTTTTTTAGATGGGGAGTGGGAGGGGGGATTGGAGTGCCAGGTCCTCCAGCCACTTTAATCAAAAGACACACGCCCCCCCTTGCACGCGTGTGCAGCCTTGCACACTTGCGTCACTGTGCTTCTGGCCCGTGTGGGATCCGGAGAGTCGAACCAGGGTCCTGAGGCTTCGCAGGCAAGCCCCTTAACTGCTAAGCCATTATCTCTCCAGCCCCTGCTTTCTCCTTTTTTTTTTTTTTAATTTTAATTTATTTATTTGAGAGCAACAGAGAGAGACAGAGACAGAGAGAGAGAGAGAATGGGCGAGCCAGGGCCTCCAGCCACTGTGAACGAACTCCACACACGTGCGCCCCCATGTGCATCTGGCTTACGTGGGTCCTGGGGAAATCGAGCCTCGAACCGGGGTCCTTAGGCTTCCCAGGCAAGCGCTTAACCGCTAAGCCATCTCTCCAGCCCTGCTTTCTCTTTTTTATTCAGTGGACCTGCATTCTGGGTGGAAGCGTCCTTCAGCTAAACTTTGTTAGAAACGCCCTCGTAGATAGACCCAGAAGTCTGTTTCCATGGTGATTATAAATCCAGGCAAGTTGACAATGGAGGTGAACCATCACGACTATTCACTGTGGAAAGTTCTTTGACTGGCCAGTACTAGCAAGTGCTTGGGCTTGGTGCTTCAGGATAACAGAGGAGAATCTGACACAGACCTTGGCACCTGTGGTGGTTTGAATAGATGGCCCCCGATATATTCAGTTTTTTTTTATTTGTTTGTAGTTTGCATCTGCAGCCACCTGGCTGGAGGCCGTGTCACTGGGTGGATCTTTAGGTGCGGTGGTGGGTTTCAGATTTCAATCTAAAGATATGCAAAGTGTGCCTAGCTGGAGTTCCTGAAGTGTGCTGTGCTGTGTGGCTTTTTGGCTTGTGCTTCTCTCTCTCTCTCAGCTTGGCCCTGTGAAGGCAGGCCAGCTTCTTCTGCCATTTATGGAACTTCCCCTGGACCTGTAAGCTTCAATAAATATCCCTTCCTCCATAACTGTGCCTGGTCTGGAAGTTCATCTCAGCGAACCTGAAGCTGTCTGCTACAGCAACCTTAATTGTTTTCTGATTGTAACAGCAATGAGCACGGCATAAAGAGGGTCAGGAGACGAAGGTTGTTGTAAGCCTAGAGTCACACACACTCAAAGCCACAGAGAGGTGCTACTGACCCCAGGAGGAAAGAGAGGTTCAGCAAGGGGCTTCTGGGGGGAGCTGGGTCCTGAGGCCAGGTAAGGCCGATGGAGGAAAGCCAGGGACAGAGTTGAACTTCCTCCTCTGGATCAAGCGATGCCCACGGCAGCAGCCACGAGCAGCCACAGCACTGGCCTTGAGCCCGGGTTTGTGCCCACCTGACTGGTCAGCTGGCCACGTGTACCGGTCGCAGCTCTTTGTGTGGACTGGCTAATGTCTGGCCTGTCCACTCAGGAGGGGAGAGATTCGTGAACCTCTCCAAGTCAGTCTAACGGAATCAAAGGAAAGCTACGCAACTCCGGGAGGCAACCCTGGAAGAGAGGACAAGAAGCGGCCTAAAGTCACCCAAACAGAAGAGGACAGCGACCTCCTGAGCCAGGCGTATCCTATCCGTGCGGCTTAGGGCAAATCACAACCGCTTCTTCAGCCCGGTTTCCTCCTCTGTGGCTTTGCCGGTTTCACTCGCTTGGCTCCAGGCTGACGGTTGGCTCCAGTTCTGCTCCATCCATGCGCGTCGACCTGGATCCCAGGCTCATCTCCATGAGGTCATTTGCTAACAACACGGAGAATAGGAATACTGGGGTCCAAGTCAACAACTCAGGGGTAGCAGTGCATCACTCACCCCCCACCCCCCATTTTGTGGGAAGGACCCACACTTAGGGTACAAAGCAAGCACATTTTTTCCGTGGATGTGGGAAGGGGACATTAGATCGTTGATAAGTAAAAACATAATACCCTGTATCTGTCGTATGTGGTTTCTTGGAGGAGGTCATGGAAATAGGATGAAAAGTAATTACTTAGGTGTGTTAATTGAAGGCTGAAAAAAACAGATACAAAGAGGCAGACCTAATCAAGTTGTAACTACTATTCCAACTTCTTCCATTCTCTTTTCCTTGTTTTCTTTTCCTCTGGCTTTATTGAGGTTTAATTGACAAATAAAAATTATGTGCATGTTTATACCATAAAATACGATTCTCTGATATATGTATATATTATAAAACAATTAAATCTAACCAACATATCCATCACCTCACAGTCTTTTTTTTTTTTTTTTTCCTTTTTGGTGAAAACCTTGATTATTTTTCAAGCAGACAATGCACTATTTTTTTTTTTAGTTTTTTTTGTTCATTTTTATTTATTTATTTGAGAGTGACAGAGAGAGGAAGAGGCAGATAGAGAGAAAGAGAGAGAATGGGCGCGCCAGGGCTTCCAGCCATTGCAAACGAACTCCAGACGCGTGCGCCCCCTTGTGCATCTGGCTAACGTGGGTCCTGGGGAATCGAGCCTCGAACCAGGGTCCTTAGGCTTCACAGGCAAGCACTTAACCGCTAAGCCATCTCTCCAGCCCAGAGACAACGCACTATTATTAGCTACAGTCACCGTGCCACATAGCTGATATTTACGATTGATGTACCTTGTCTGACCTAATCTCTATACCCTTCATTTTGGCCTAAAAATTGGCATAGTACATTTCAAAGAGCTCCGAACTTAGAAATGTGACCCAGATTTTAGTGGTGTAGTCTTTGTTAAGCAGCTCAAAATTTGGGAGTCTCTGATGTTTCATTTGTAAAAAGGTGGTAGTTCGATTATTAGCCTTCAAGTTCTCTACCAATATCCTGGGCTTTTCTGAGGACTAAAAAGAGAGATGGTTAGAAGGCAAATGCATTTATTATGATATAGGAATGGGAAAAGACTTCCTGAACAAAACCCCAGTAGCTGGGGAAATTGAAGAATCACTCTACCATTGGGATCTCATGAAGCTGAAAAGTTTTTTTTTTTTTTTTTCACAGACACACATACAATAAGCAGAGCCAATAGATTTCCCACAGAATGGGAGACAATTTTTGCTGGCTATACAACTGACAGAGGCCTAATTTCTAAAATGTGCAAAGAACTAAAAAACCTAAACAATAAAAAGTCAAACAACCCACTCACCAAATGGGACAGAGAACTGGACAGCCAGTTCTCAGAGGAAGAAATACAAATGGCAACCACACATTAAGAAAATATTCAACATCCCTAATCAGGAGGGAAATGCAAATTAAAAAAGACTATGAGATTCCACCTCACCCCAGTAAGGATAACAAACATTAAAAAAAAAAAATCAAATGAAAACAAATGCTGGCGAGGATGTGGAGAAATAGGAACCCTTATTCGCTGTTGGTGGGAATGTAAGATGGTACAACCACTATGGAAAGCAATATGGATGGAGATTCCTGAAAAGTTTGGCTATAGAGTTATCAACAGACCCAGTTATTCCCTTAGTGGGCATTTTCTTAAAATCTGGGGAGTTGATTTGATTCTTTTTTTTTTTTTTTTTTTTTTTTGGTTTTTCGAAGTAGGGTCTCACTCTAGCCCAGGCTGACCTGGAATTCACTATGGAGTCTCAGGGTGGCCTCGAACTCACAGCAATCCTCCTACCTCTGCCTCCCGAGTGCTGGGATTAAAGGCGTGAGCCACCACGCCCGGCCTGATTTGATTCTTGATATAGCCAATAATAAGCAAAGAACCATTACAGGTTTTTTTGGTCAGTGGGAAAAGAGGAATTTTGGATAATTCTGGACAGGAGCTCTATGTGGCATGGTGCTCTGCTTGTGTCGTCGAGCCTTTGTGCATATCTGAGTCACATGTTGGATGTCGCTATGTTGATAAACATGCAGTTGGGTCCCAGTTCTGCCTCAGAGCTTGTGATTCAGAGGGTCATGGTGAGGCCCTGGAATATGGACGTCTGAAATATTCCTGAGTGAGTTTTGCCGCCCATGGTTCAGGGACCATCAGCCCTTTGAGACCCGCTGGGTGGAGGGAATAGCGTTGGGACCCTCCACTCAAGATACACCTGTGCTCGACCTGCTCCACGTCACTAGACAACAGTCTTGGCTGTGGGAGTGACTCAGCCTTACTTTCTCACAAGGCATACCGACCACACGGCTGGTCCCCTTGTCTCAAGATGGAACCGACTTAGTCCTGTCATCCGTGATCCCACACTTCTCCTGTGACACAAGGATCATTTTTGCTCATGTTTTGTACCCACCTTTCTGGCTCTTCTCTTTGTCTATCTCATCAGAATTGCTGTGCCCCATTTAACAAAGCTCATGAGCAGGGAATCCCATCCTAGTCTCCTTTTTTTAAAAAAATTTTTTGTTTGTTTATTTATTTGAGAGTGACAGAGAGAAGGAGGGGGAGAGAGAGAGAGAGAGGGAATGGGTACGCCAGAGCTTCCAGCCTCTGTAAACGAACTCCAGATGCACGCACCCCCTTGTGCATCTGGCTAACGTGGGTCCTGGGGAATTGAGCTTCGAACCGGGGTCCTTAAGCTTCACAGGCAAGCGCTTAACTGCTAAGCCATCTCTCCAGCCCTAGTCTCCTTTTTTTTTTTTTAAACTACTTTATTTATTTATTTGAGAGTTGAGGTGGGTGGGGAGAGGCAGATAGAGAGAAAGAGAGAATGAGTGCACCAGGGCCTCTAGCCACTGCAAATGAACTCCAGATATGTGGTCACCTTGTGCATCTGGCTTTACATGGATCCTAGGGAATCGAACCTGGGTCCTTTGGCTTTGCCAGCAAGCGCCTTAACCGCTAAGCCATCTCTCCAGCCCCCTAGTCTCTTCTTTATGGTTCCAGGGATCTAGGGGTTATGAGATGAGGGTATGTTGCTATAGAAACCAAAACAAGGAAGAGCCAAGTTAATTCTTTTTAAACAATAACGTTTTAAAAAGGATCCAAAATAGGAGCCGGACGTGGTGTGCACGCCTTTAATCCCAGCACTGGGGAGGCAGATGTAGGAGGATCTCCGTGAGTTTGAGGTCAGCCTGAGACTACGTAGTGAATTCCAGGTCAGCCTGGGCTAGAGTGAGACCCTACCTTGAAAAACCAAAACCAAAACAAAAACAAAAACAAGGGTCCAAAATAGTCTTTTTTGTCACTTGAACTATTTGATGTGAGTTTAGGCACAGGATACAAGGGAATGACGTAGAAATGTTTCTCAGTGGTTGAAACCTGGACAAGATATGAATATCATAAGGTTGCCCCGTAGCGGACATTTTGAGGGGGTGGCTGGTTTTTTAGAGAGGTAGGCTGCCGTGGAGGGAGTTGGTGAGGTTGTGCGGGGTGTAGGCACCCCCATGAAGTTTCAGGGCTTGCAGATGGGCAGCACGAGAACTAGGAACCCTTCCCGCACACGGTGGCTGATGTGATCATTGACATGTGCGCCAGCAGCATGAACGTTCTAGAACCAGAACCTCGACGTGTCCCTCAGTGACACCAGAAAGAAAAGAAGACTTCAGAAGAGTAAAAGGAGAGGAAACTCAGGGGTGCCGATGCTTAAAAAGGACCAGCCTCAACCGGGGGTGGTGGCGCACGCCTTTAATCCCAGCACTCGGGAGGCAGAGGTAGGAGGATCGCCGTGAGTTCAAGGCCACCCTGAGACTCCATAGTGAATTCCAGGTCAGCCTGGGCTAGAGTGAGACCCTACCTCGAAAAAACAACAACAAAAAAAAAAACAAAAGGACCAGCCTGGCAGGAGGAAAATTGAGTTTTCAATTGCTTGGCCGTCTGAATTGTGTTGAGACAACTGACGTTTTTAATGTATTTTTAGTCCTCAAGAAATTCCTGGCTTGTAGTTGTTTACTTATTTTTAATTTCCAGGGGCATTCGTTCGCGACTTGTCTTTGGGTCTCGAGGGTGCACCTCTGTTTGGTGGTCGGTTTGTGTGATCGGACATCTCCAAGTAAATGCAGTTTTCTCGGACAAGTAACTAAACGCGCGGGGCGATGGTAACACTGGGGTGTTTGAAAGTGATGAGAGCATGTGGGGGGATCGTTCCAGACAGTTCTTGCTCTCATTCCGAGAGAGAGGGAGGCTTCGCAAACACAAGTGTGTTAAACGCGCCATGACTGGCACATACGGACAACATGACCCCAGGGTGGCTGGACACGGACTGCGTTGGAGATTGTCCCAGAATTTGAGAAGGACACTGGATTGTCATTGTCAGTGTCCTCTAGAAACTTGCTTTCTTGCTTCCCAGAAACACGATCCTATTGACAGAAACAATATGCGGAATTAACCAGCAGTGCTGAAAGTTTCAAGATTTCTTAGACTTTGGCATATATTTTGTGATATATATATATATGTATTTTTCCTCCTCATTTTTATTTCAGTATCCAAAGACCTTTGTTCCTTAGCTCCCTATTAGAAATCACCTTCTCCATTCATATGAATCTCATCTAATTATATATGTTTTATACATCTTCTTTTGCTATTTAAAAATACTTCATTATCTTCACTTTCTAGCACCTTCCTGGTGGTAATTGGTCCCAGAGTGAAACATTACTCTCCAGCTCACGGTAATTTAGGAATCATAGTTTTTCACTTCTTGTACATTTTATTTTAGAAGAATGCCATCGCCTATCTGTATTTGTTTGGCTAGGTTTGGTTTTTTTTTTTTGTTCCTCTTCTGCATAATTTCCCCCCAAATGTGTCTCCTTATTTTCCAGCAGATTCTTGACTGCAGTATCAACAATCATTACGAGAACCGGGCCAATGAGTCCTGGTGTGTGGCGGACACTTTCCTCTTGTTTCCCATGTAATAAGTCGCCTCCTAATTTAGACTGTGAGCGCAAATAGGTTCATTGTGTCTTGGTCTGGGCATCTAGGGTCTCTCTTTTGTTCTTTCGCTATCCTAATATGAGTCTAGTTCTTGTTTGTAACGGAGCTGAAGGACTTGGGGCCCGATTTTATTGGAATTAACACACTGCACTTGGAGCCATGCGTCTTTCCAAACAAATAAGACAAAAAAAAAAAAAAAAAAAGTTGAATAACAGCCTCATCTCTGGAGAACACTCTTTTTATTTTCTTTTTAAATCTGCCTTTGATTTGAAATTTTCCCAGAAACTACTGTCCCTTGCAACTAACTTATTCAATAAATATCATTAAAATGCCTACTGTGTACAAAGCAAATTCTAGGTTCTGTGGACAAGATAAGGCAGAATAGAATTTATTTTTATTTATTTATTTGAGAGAGAGAGAGAATGGGTGCGCCAAGGCCGTCAGCCACTGCAAACGACCTCCAGACACATGCGCCACTTTGTGCATCTGGCTTACGTGGGATCTGGAGAACTGAACCTGGCTCCTTTGGCTTTGCAGGCAAGTGCCTTAACTGGCAAGCCAGCTCTCCAGCCCCATGATAGAATTTCTAAAGTTTACCAACTCATACTAATTAGCTAAGCGATTATCCCACTACCCCCTAACCAAAGAGAGAATGCTGGAATCAGGACCACGTGGGAATAACAAACCCAATGCAAAGGGATGTTACAGGAATAAGTTGTTGAAACTTAATCGTGGTGGGTGTTTCTTAGCTTGCTGACCATTCGTGTCAGCCTCACTGGTCACGGTTGCATTTCAGTATAGATGGTGACATTCTGGTAAACTTTTTAACAACTGGCGCTTTGGAGAGATGAAGGTCATTATATTCAGGAGTTGTTCAATGCCATGGTATAAATAACACTTACATGGCTGGTCTCAGCCTGTGAACCCGATGCTGCTCTGCTTATGTGGTTGGGGACAATGTCCTCCTAATGCTACAGGGGGCTTGGCCAGAGCTTGAAGCATCTGGAGCTTCTTTTTCTGAATCTCTTTTTTTCCTTTTTCCTTTTTTTTTTTTTTTTGGCTAGCAGTCAATGTTTATTAACTGACCTGAGTATAAAAATACTGTAGTGGGGGCTGCAGAGATGGTTTAGAGGTTAAGGCGTTTGCCTGCAAAGCCAAAGGACCTCGGTTCGATTCCCCAGGACCCACTTTAGCCAGATGCCCAAGGTGGGGTATGCATCTGGAGTTCATTTGCAGTGGCTGGAGGCCCTGGCGTGCCCATTCTTTCTCTCTATCTGCCTCTTTCTCTGTGTGTCTGTTGCTCTCAAATAAATAAATAAAATAAACAAAAAAAATTTTTAAAAAATGGAGACTCCAGAAGAATATTTTTTTTTCAGAATTGGGGACATTTTGATAGGTAAAATTAAAAATTCAAGTCAGCGGGACGTGGTGGTGCACACCTTTAATCCCAGCACTCCGGGAGGCAGAGGTAGGAGGATCACCGTGAGTTAGGGGCCACCCTGAGACTACATAGTGAATTCCAGGTCAGCCTGAGCTAGAGTGAGACCCTACCTCGAAAAACCAAAAAACAAACAAAAAAATTCAAGTCAGTAGAGTAGACATTGAGCTGAAACAGAGAGTAGAAAATATCCAGGCTGAAAGACAACAGGGCAGGAAGTTGGAGGTATATAAGCAAACAGACTGAACCTGGGAAAATCAGTAACAAACATGCAATTGTCTCAGAAGACAAAGTCAGGCGGTATATATGTCACATCAGGAGAAAATGACAAGAGACATTTGGTCCTGCAGTTAAGAAGCTTTGGGATTCTCTAAATGGTTAATTTTTTTTTTTTTTTTTTTTTTTTTTGGTTTTTCAAGGTAGGGTCTCACTCTAGCTCAGGCTGACCTGGAATTCACTATGGAGTCTCAGGATGGCCTCGAACTCACGGCGATCCTCCCACCTCTGCCTCCCGAGTGCTATGATTAAAGGCGTGCGCCACCAGGCCCGGCTAAATGGTTTAATTTTAAGTAAACTTGCACAAGCAAAGCACAAAGAGAAAACTCAAGCATCCAGAGTAGGAGAGGACACCTAGTCCCCAAGGGGCGAAACGAAGACAGAAAATCGACTTAGCAAATCTGAGAGCAGTCTGGTATGACAGAATCACTTCTTGAAAGCTGGGGAAAGCAAATAAAGGCCACCCTTGGCTTCTACGCTTTACAGAACTGTCTTTAAATCGTGATTGTGGTGGCCGCTGTCAATGGTAACAGCTTGTGGTTCCGGCTACTTGGGAGGCTGAGGTGAGAAGAGCCCTTGAGCTGAGAAGCTTGAGCCTGGGCATGATTAAGAGATCTTGTTTCAAAAAAAACAAAACAAAAACAAAAACAAGTGAGGGCTGGAGAGATGGCTTAGTGGTTAAGGCGCTTGCCTGCTAAGGCTGAGGACCCATGTTCGACTCTCCACGTAAGCCAGATGAACGAAGGCGACCCAAGCGCAAGGTCGCACACGCCCACTAGGTGGCGCAAGCATCTGGAGTTCAATTGCAGTGGCTGAGGCCCTGGCACGCCAATTCTCTCCCTGTCTCTGTCTCTCTGTCTCTCCCCCTTGCTTTCTCTAAAAGAATATCAAGACAGCTTTAGATAAACAAAAGCTGAGAAAGTTTGTCACTAGCAGAACTACACTAAACAAAAAAACGTCTAAAGAGAGTTATTTAGGCAAAATCAAACTAGTTCCAGAATCTTGTAATCCCAGTACTCTGGAGGCTGCACCAGGAAGATAGAGGGTTCTAGACTAGCCTGACCTACATAATGAGTTCCTGTCTCAAAAAAATGCACAGGAGCCGGGCGTGGTGGCGCACGCCTTTAATCCCAGCACTCGGGAGGCAGAGGTAGGTGGATCACCGTGAGTTCGAGGCCACCCTGAGACTCCATAGTGAATTGCAGGCCAGCCTGGGCTACAGCGAGACCCTACTTTCAAAACACAAACAAACAAAAATTTTGATAGAAGTGGGGAAAGACGGAAAACAACTAAAATGGGATGAAGATTGGTTCAGTTCATTCAGATGGAGGATTCTGGAAGAGTGTGAAGAGGACTGGGGGATGGAGAGTCTCAGCACGTGGCTCTCGGAAGAGACGTCTGAGCTCCACTGAGCCGTCTGAGGATCCACTTTCCTGATGGAGCTGAAGGGGAAGGAGGGCTTCGTTCGAGCTCTACCTACCTGTCTGCTGTCACAGCGAGGCCGTAGATGGGGCAGGTGGCTGAACCCCAGGAGACAGACGTATTACAACTCCAACATGGGACAGTGGAGGGGGCACCCGAGTGCCAAAACCCTAAAACGTGTCAGCTCGTCGCTGGCAATCAGGGCCCACCCAAAGTCACTGCCACAGCTGGTTGGATCCAGAGCTCTTCTGGGCGGACAGAAGTCTAGAGACAGAGAGTGTAACTGGGGCAGAAATAAAAGGGGGATGGAATACAAGTGCTCTTCCCTCCCCCCTAGAAATGTCACAGCAAATAACATATCACATTAAATATTCTGCATGAAACGACCAAGATGTGAAGAGCTGTTACATATTGGAAGGCAAGAAAATGGCTGATTTTATTTTATTTTATTTTTTTGCCTTCTTTTTAAAATTTTACTTATTTATTTATGTGTGTGTGTGTGTGTGTATGAGAGAGAGAGAGAGAGAGAGAGAGAGGCAGATAGAGTGAGAGAATGGGCGCTCCACAAACGAACTCCAGACGCATGTGCCACCATGTGCATCTGGCTTACGTGGCTACTGGGGAGTTGAACCTGGGTCCTTTGGCTTTGCAGGCAAGTGCCTTGACCACTAAGCCATCTCTCCAACCGTGAAAATGACTTATTTTTTTTTTTTTGAAAGTATGTAGCTACTGGATTGGAGAGATGGCTCGCTCAGTCAACTGCTTGCTTTGCGAGCATGGGGACCTGAGTTTGGTCCTCAAAACCTATGTCAAAAGATAAAAAGGAGCAAGAAAAGCTGGGTGTGGGTGTGGGTGTACTTCTAGTGCTGGGTGGGATCTGGGCGGGAGGCAGAGGCAGGAAGATCCCTGAGGCTTAATGGCCAGCCTGTCTAGACTATATGGTGTTTCAGACCAGTGAGATATTCTACCTCAAGCCAGTGAGTGCTGCCCTTAAAACAATAGTCGTCAAGGTTGTCCTGTGCATCCACCTGAATAAATACACACACACACACACGCATACACACACATTCACACACACTCACACTAACACTAACACACCGTCTGCTCAATACAGCTGCACATACATGAATGCACACATACAAACAAAGTAAATGCCTAAATAAGTATGTAACAGACATTGTTTTTTTTAAATTTTTTTGGTTTATTTTTATTTATTTGAGAGTGACAGACAGAGAGAGAAAGAGGCAGATAGAAAGAGAGAGAATGGGCGCGCCAGGGCCTCCAGCCACTACAAACAAACTCCAGACGCGTGCGCCCCCTTGTGTATCTGGCTAACGTGGGTCCTGGGGAATCGAGCCTCGAACCGGGGTCCTTAGACTTCACAGGCAAGTGCTTAACCGCTAAGTCATCTCTCCAGCCCTTATTGCTTATTTTAGTTGTAAAGTTCTTCTTATTTATTTGAGAGTGACAGACAGACAGAGAGAGAAAGAGACAGAGAGAGAGAGGGAGAGAGAGAGAGAGAGAGAGAGAATGGGCGCACCAGGGCTTCCAGCCACTACAAATGAACTCCAGAGGCGTGTGTCCCCTTGTGCATCTGGCTAACGCGGGTCCTGGGGAATCGAGCCTCGAACTGGGGTCCTTAGGTTTCACAGGCAAGCCCTTAACCGCTAAGCCATCTGTCCAGCCCATAACAGACATTATTTTGATCCCCTCCCCCCCCGTGTGCCTATATCTACAACTCTGGTAGCATCACATACAGACACCAAGATGCCCGCGTTCTGCCTTGCAAACTGTTGTCATTGTAAGGAATTTCCCTCAGTCCTTCTCTGTTGACAGCCGTGATAGGACTTTGCGCCGTCTTGCACTTAACGGGGTTCTTCGAGCACAGTTTCTCACATTTCGATGACTAAAAACACCTGGCTCGTTCTGAGACTGTCACGGGTGCCGTGATGGCAATATTGAGGAGCCCCGTCACATTGCTGAAAGTGTCTCCGACCTTGTTTTTGTTTTCAAGGAGAAAAGAGTAATGCACTCGAGTTTCAGTCACTGACGGGATCTGCCAGTCTTTATGAACGACTCAGGCTTGTTCTCTGAGACAGGGTGCTAGTTTATTACCTGTATCTTGTGTGAATTCACACTGTTTCGCTTTTTTTGTGGGACAGGCTGAGTGTTAGAAATCTGGTGTTCAGGCATCTGAATGATTTTTCCTTTTTTATTTTTTTTTCCTGTGTGTGTGTGTCTGGCTTGCGCGTGTGATGTATGTGTGCATACGTTTGTATACATGGGATCCATGGGTGTGTGGGGGTGTGCGTGCATGTGTGTGTGAATGTGGAGGCCAGAGATGACCTCAAGTATCCATCTTCAGGAACCCCATCCCTCTCCTTTGATATGGGGGGGGTCTGTCATTGATCTGGAGCTGCCAATTAGGCTGGCCAGTGAGCTTCAGGGGTCCCCCCTGTCTCCACCTCCCCTGTGCTGGGATTACAGGTGTACATGAAGAGAGCTGACATTTTTGTTGTTGTTGTTTCTCGAGGTAGGGTCTCCCTCTAGCCCAGGCTGACCTGGAATTCACTATGGAGTCTCAGGGTGGCCTCGAACTCACGGTGATCCTCCTACCTCTGCCTCCCGAGTGCTGGGATTAAAGGCGTGCACCACTACACCCAGCTTGAAGCCACGATCTTAAAACATCTGTCCTCTTTCTCTCCTCCCTTCCCTTCCAAAGAAGACAGGCCACCCTCTATATAGCAAGGGACTATGTTCTTAACCTTATTTGAAAACACAACTCCTTGGGGGCTGGAGAAAGGGCTCAGCAGTTAAGACACTTGCTTGCGAAGCCTGCAGGCCGATTCAGTTCCCCAGCACCCAAATAGATGCACAGAGTGGCGCATGCCTCTGGAGCTTGTTTGCAGTGGCTGGAGGCTCTGGGGCTCCCATTCTCTCTCTCTATTATGCTTGCAAATATATATATGTGTGTGTGTGTGTGTGTGTGTGTGTGTGTGTGTGTGCGTGTGTGTATATATATATAACTTTCTGGGTTTTTGAGGTAGGGTGTCGCTCTAGCCCAGGTTGACCTGGAATTCACTATGGAATCTCAGGGTGGCCTTGAACTCACAGGGATCCTCCTACCTCTGCCTCCAGAGTGCTGGGATTAAAGGTGTGCACCACCACGCCCGGCTTACATCTGACATTAAAAAATTTTTTTTTGCTTATTTTTATTTATTTATTTGAGAGCAACAGAGAGAAAGAAGGAGGCAGAGAGAGAGAGAGAGAGAGAGAGAGAGAGAGGGAGGGAGGGAGAGAGAGAGAGAATGGGCATGCCAGGGCTTCCAGCCACTGCAAACGAACTCCACAAGCATGGGCCCCCTTGTGCATCTGGCTAACGTGGGACCTGGGGAATCGAGCCTCGAACCGGGGTCCTTAGGCTTCACAGGCAAGCGCTTAACCACTAAGCCATCTCTCCAGCCCTCTGGTCACAGTTTTTGTCTTCCTTTTCCTTGGCACGTGTTAGGTATATACAGTAGGGTTCCCTCTTTCCAACCAGCCCACCTCCTATTAACATGTTGTTCTCTCCTCCTCCTCCTCCTGGTCTTGTCTCCTGCCCCCTCCTTCCCCTCCTTCAAGGGGCTGCAGTTAAGTTTCATTAGGAGCGCCCACCGGACCCTGGGTGAGGGTCTGTGACAAGGGCGGATGCGCTCTTTACCACTAAAACAAATGCCTCTCCCCCCCACCCCCCCAGTGACCGGTATCTGCCTATAGCTACTCAGAGAGGGGTGGGGTCTTGTGAATCCCTCTCCCTTAGCTATTATTGCCTGTCTGTTAGTCCTCAGGGAGGGGAGGGTCCTCATCGGTGCTCCCCCTCAATGACAAGACACTGACAGGCCCCCCATCCTGCGCTAGTCTTGTGCCCACAATCATGACTGCTGTGAGCTACAGTGTAAGTATGATGTCCTATTCCAAAGACAGAGCCACACCTCGCTCCGCCTCTTCCTCCTCAGACGTTCTTTCTCTGTCTCTTTCGTGGTGCTCCTGAGCTTCTCAGGGGGTGATAGAGATGTGACATTCTGGTCAGAATTTGTTCTTTTTTTTTTTTTTGAGGTAGGGTCTCCCTCTAGCCCAGGCCAGCCTGGAATTCACTATGGAGTCTCAGGGTGGCCTTGAACTCACGGCGATCCTCCTACCTCTGCCTCCCGAGTGCTGGGATTAAAGGCGTGCGATACCACGCCTGCCCGTCCTTCTTTTTTTAAAATATTTTATTCTTATTTATTTATTTATTTGAGAGAGAGAGAGAGAGAGAGAGAGAGAGACAGAAATAGGCAGGTAGAGAGAGAGAGAGAGAGAGACAGAGAGAGAGAGAGAATTGGCATGCCTCCAGCCACTGCAAAACAAACTCCAGATGCATGCGCCCCCTTGTGCATCTGGCTTACATGGGTCCTGGGGAATCGAACCCAATCAAGTCTCTCTGCGACGAGCAAAGTGAGTGGAGCCGGGTGTGGCGGTGCGTGCCTTCTGCAGGCAGAGGCAGGAGGACCGCTGTGAGTTCGAAGCCACCCTGAGACTACGGAGTGAATTCCGGGTCAGCCTGAGCTAGAGTGAGACCCTACCTCGAAAAACCAACCAACCAAACAACAACAAAAGAAAAAGAAAGAAAGAAAGGGAGGAAGAAAGAAAGAAAGAAAGAAAGAAAGAAAGAAAGAAAGAAAGGTGAGTGTAAGTAGATTGTCCCCCAACATTAGAGCTCCACCAAGGGGCCAAGCAGGAAAGTGACCCCCCCCTCCCCCTCCTTCCTCCTGATCTCCTCTTCCAAGGCCACTCTGCAGAGCTCAGTGGGAACCGATGCCCTTCCTCTGTTGCCCCCCAGGCCCTCTTTGGCAAAGGCCCTTGGCAAAGCAGCTCCTGTGTGACTGACTGTGTGATGTCACTCATGGTGCTGACATCCTGCTGGGAGAGAGCGCGCGGAATTCTTCCCTTCCAAATTGGCCCTGCTGGAGGTTGAATGGGTGACAGTAAGCAATTATTCCTTTTCTTTCCCTGCTGCCCACAATTCTCAGTCTAATTCACAGGCACAAAAGGACAACATTGTCACCGCCGGAGGCTGTGAATGGGTCTGGGCCACGTGATGCCCAGCGGAGTACAGAACAGGCTGTTCACAGCATTTCTTTCTCTTTCTTTCTTTCTCTCTCTCTTCTTTCTTTCTTTCTTTCTTCTTCTTTTTTTTCTATTTTATTTTTTTGAGGTAGGGTCTTACTGTTGCCTAGGCTGACCTGGAATTCACTCTGTAGTCTCAGGGTGGCCTCGAACTCACGGCGATCCTCCTCCCTCTGCCTCCCCAGTGCTGGGATGAAAGGCGTGCACCACCGTGCCCGGCTGTTCGGCTGTTCACAGATGTGAACGTGGGGGGATCAAGGAGCTCCTTCTAGTCACAGTGGAGATAGCTTCCATGGGGGGGGGGGGGCCTGGGACTCAGCTGACCTCTGATGTCCACATTTATTCTTTTGGGCCCCGGGGAATCTCACTGTCCTGCGTGGACACACCTGCCCCTTGCCAAAGCCCAATGCTTCAATGTGCTGCCCCCCCAAAGCTTTGGAGAAAGGAAACTTTTTTTTTTTTGTTGTTGTTCATTTCCTTTGATATTCATGAGCCTTGGAAAGCTGGGGACAGATGTTCTTCTGTGGCACTGGGGGCCCTGCTCCTAGGGGTGGGGGGGTGGCAATTAATTTTTAACCTGTTGCTGGCCAGCTTGGGCCTCGTGAGAGGGAGACTGAGTCTCCAAGGAGTAAACCACGAGCGCTTTTCACGCGTTTAAACATGAGCGTAGGTTTACGATTGTGGAAAGCAGCAGTTTAGCAAGGGGGAGTGCAGAGAACTTTACTGCGTCGTAACGTGCGCAGCAAATTGAATTTCTATCGACAGAGAAGCGCTGCTCCCCCGAAGAGCTCTGCGAGAGTCTGCACTGACGCGGATGGGCAGAGGTTTGTGGGTTTTTTTTTTTAATACAGTAATAACATTTATAGAGATGAAACTGTCAGCGCCGTCCCGAACGCTGCAGATTAATTTTGACAGTCGTCTCTCTCTAATGCAGGGGAGGGAGATGCTGTCTCCATCCCTGGGGAGCATCTGGAGATAAAGCCACACAAACATCAGGACTTGCTCTGGTTGCCTTTGCTCTATTTGATCTTTAATTTTTTAAAATAGTTTTTTTTGTTTATTTTAATTTATTTATTTGAGACCGGCAGACAGAAAGAAAAAGAGAGAGAGAGAGAGAGAGAAAGAATGGGCACACCAGGGCCTCCAGCCACTGCAAATGAACTCCAGACGCGTGCGCCCCCTTGTGCATCTGGCTAACGTGGGTCCTGGGGAATCCAGGCTTGAACTGGAGTCCTTAGGCTTCACAGGCTAGCGCTTAACCGCTAAGCCATCTCTTCAGCCCTGATCTTTAATTGTTTTTTTTTTTTTTTGTTATCCTTCAAAGTCTTATTCGTAGGTGTGGACCCATTAGCATTAACGTCTACTCTGTGGGCACGTTTCTACGTCTTTCTCAGTACACACGGCTTTTCTTTTTTTTCTTTATTAGTCAGTTTTGTATTCAGCAAATACAGTCAGTTTGGTACCATTATTAGGCTCATCTGTGGCGTACCCCCTCCCCTTGGCCCCTCCTTGTTGAGGTATACGGGTCATGCATTGTGGAGTTAGCCCACAGTTATGGGTAAGCTAAATGTCTCTGCATATCATGACCCAACATATGTCTCTGACATTCTTTCCACCCCCTCTTCCGCAAAATTTCCCTGAGCCATGTTGGGTTCATTTTTGGTCTGCTTCAGTGATGAGGTGTTGGGGGCCTCTGAGGCTCTGGCTCTCTGATTTGGTAGGAGTTGATTTTTCTCTGTGTTGATCTCCTTCCCCCTTGTGCTGGTATCCGGTTCATCCGGAAAACAGCACCCTTGCTTGTTTCGCCAATTTTTCTTAGTTTCAGCCGGAGCCCTTTGGAGGTATGATGGGGTGGCTCTCTCCTTAGGATCTACATCTATCTGAAAAAAAGAAGCAGATTCTCCAATGGAGAGTAAGTTAGCACCAGGACAAATGAGATAACCCTTACTTTTTTTTTTTTAATAGAGAATTTAATAGGTTTAGGCCCTCTTGTAGCCCACAATTGATGGTAGCTTGATATTGGAGAGTGGGCTTAATGCTTGGATATGGTTCTGACTTGTTTCCCAGCTCCAGCTATGGGTCCCGTACCACTGAGGAGATCGGTTAGCCAAATTAAGAGCAGTTGGTTCCCCACCATGGCTGTGTGTCACTATTGCACTTGTACACACAGCTTTTCTTTCCCCGGATTGCACACATCTGCCCCAAAGGTTATGAAAGTACAATATGTTGCCAATATGTACTGAGCTGATGCCCTGGGCACTGTTTATTCTAGGTACCTCGCATTGCTGATTGCTGCTCTGAGATTAGCACGCCTTGGCTCCAATTCCTAACTGAGGCAACACAACGTAGCAAGGGAATTCTGGGAGGCTTGGAGTCCAGGCGGCCTGGCTACTGTAACCCCCCTGAATGAGGCTGGTCTCTGCTTGCTTGTGATCCTCAGGGAGTGAGATGGCCAGGGACCTGAGGTCTGGACAGTAGATGTGGTGGAGATTAGGGGATTGGCTGTGGCATGGGATGACCTCCATCATGAGCAGAGGCGGGGGGGGTGGAGGGTCACCAACAGTGGCCTCCCAGACAGGAATCCCCTTACTGAGGCGATGTTTCGGTCTTGCTGCATTTGCTGGGCATCAAGAGACCTATATTAACCCTGAACTGTTTTCTTTATATTGGACGATTTCGAGCTGGAATAAAAGGCTGGGCACACGGGCACCCAGCTGTCACTCGCAGAGGAGGTACAAGCCTCCTACATATATTAAGTTACCGAGATAAATCACCGGTAGCAAACTATTTCGGCCACAGTTCCACACGTGACACGCATATTTCCACTGGCCTATTTGGTGAAACGATTTTCCCTTTGCACCCACCCAGGCGTTTTCTTCTTGTTTAGCTATTTATTTTCCATCCATTTTTTACCTTTCTAGATGCCATCACAGCGTCCCTTTTTACAGGCTATGCATGTCACTCCACTGTCTTACTTTTGTTTATTTCTTTTTTCAATTTAATTTTTAACATACTTTTTATTTATTTATTTAGTTAGTTACTTGAGAGCAACAGACAGAGAAAGAGGCAGAGTGAGAGAGAGAGAGAGAGAATGGGCGCGCCAGGGCCTCCAGCCACTGCGAACGAACTCCAGATGCGTGCGCCCCCTTGTGCATCTGGCTAACGTGGGTCCTGGGGAATCGAGCCTCGAACCGGGGTCCTTAGGCTTCACAGGCAAGTGCTTAACTGCTAAGCCATCTCTCCACCCCTTTAACATACTTAATGGACTCTAGATGGCATGCGCCACCTTGTGCATCTGGCGCACTGGGGAACTGAACTCGGGGTTGTTGGGTTTTGTAGCGAGCGCTTTAATCGCTGAGCCATCTCTTCAGCCCTAACTTTATTTTTATTGCTCACTTTTATGCATATATAATGCATTTTGATCATAATCCCCCCTTGTTACCTTCTTTTGTCCCCCTTCTCATCCCTTGCCCACTGAATCCCTTTCTTTTCCCAGCTAGATTTTCTTTTACGCTCGTGTCTTTTTTGCTTTTCTCCTGGGCTTAGGTCACCTGCTGAATTTAAGCGGGGTTTCCTGCGTGGACATGAGTGGGGAGTTATTTACTAAAGTACGTACAACTTGGTACTGGCTATGTCACACCCTGTGATTGGACTGGAGGCCCAACTGTCTTGAAACTACACATGCCCAAGAAATTCAGACCATCCTTTTGTTTTCTGATTCTTTGGCTCCTCTGTCTAAAGTTTTGGTTTTTTTTTTTCACAACTCACAGAGAGAAATCCTTACTTAACAAGGGATACTTTAAAAATACTGCAAAAGCTAAAAGCCACAAAACCTAGAGAAATTTCTTACAAGACTTTCTTCAATTCTTTTTTTTTTTTTTTTTTGGTTTTTTGAGGTAGGTTCTCACTCTAGCCCAGGCTGACCTGGAATTCACTATGGAGTCTCAGAGTGGCCTTGAACTCATGGCAATCCTCCTACCTCTGCCTCCCAAGTGCTGGGAATAAAGGCGTGCGCCACCACGCCCAGCTGAGACTTTCTTCAATTCTATTAGCACCGTGTTGGCTATACGATATTCATTTAAAAAAATAAAATAAAATAAAACTAACCTTATATCAAAGTCCCCAGATTGCATGGAGGGACTTACTGTATTGGCATGTGGTAGTCACGTGCACTTTTCTGTGCAGGGGTCAGTGATGTGTCCCTGGAGGGACAGCCACCGGATCTTAGGGGAAAACCTCTCTCCTCTACTTGAAGGAACACTCCACTCGGAAGTAAGGCATTAGAATGTCCTGGCACTGGCTGGTAGGTGGAGTTGGGGCAGACCTCTGCTTTAATCCCGAGTGCCAGGATTAAAGGCGTGCGCCCAAGCCCAGCTTCTTTCTCTTTTTCTAACCAATGCAATGATCAATTCCAATAGTTCAATAGTTTTGTACCATCTATGCCTCTATATAGCTATCTATTGATCATCTATCTATCTATCTATCTATCTATCTATCTATCTATCTATCATCTATGTGTCTCTCTATCTGTCATCTCTTAATAATCAATCTATCGGGCTGGAGAGATGGCTTAGCGGTTAAGCGCTTGCCTATGAAGCCTAAGGACCCCGGTTTCGAGGCTCGATTCCCCAGGACCCACATTAGCCAGATGCACAAGGGCGCACACGCATCTGGAGTTCGTTCGCAGTGGCTGGAAGCCCTGGCGTGCCCATTCTCTCTCTCTCTCTCTGCCTCTTTCTCTCTCTGTCTGTTGCTCTCAAATAAATGAATAAAAATAAACAAAAAAAAATTTTAAAGGGCTGGAGAGATGGCTTAGCAGTTAAGCGCTTGCCTGTGAAGCCTAAGGACCCCGGTTCAAGGCTCGGTTCCCCAGGACCCACGTTAGCCAGATGCACAAGGGGGCGCATGCATCTGGAGTTCGTTCACAGTGGCTGGAAGCCCTGGCACGCCCATTCTCTCCCTCTCTCTCTCTCCCTCTTTCTCTCTCTTTGTCACTCTCTAATAAATAAATAAGAATGAACAAAAAAAGATAAAAAAAATTAAAAAAAATTAAAAAAATCAATCTATCATCTATGATCCATCAATGTCTTGTCCATTTAGCTCTGGCCAGTCTTTGAGCAGGCATAATATATGTGACAGCTGCTTTCTTCCATGGAAAAGGCTGTAAATGTTCTTTGCCCAAAGCCCCTGTGGCTCCGTACCTGCTTCTCAGGTAATAGCCTATATTTATGCATCTGTTTCTAGCAAAGGGATGTGTTTTTGTGCCTAGTATTGCTACAGCGTCTAGTTTTAACGGACTCTTCATCTTTACAGTCTTGTTCAGACCCAGAGGAAATTTGGACACACACGCACAAAAATTGGTTTTAGGGCTGGAGAGACAGCTTAGTGGTTAAGGCGCTTGCCTGCGAAGCCTAAGGACCCAGGTTCAACCATCCAGATCCCACGTAAGCTGGACGCACAAAGGTGAGGCAAGCTCAAGGTCGCACGTGCCCACTAGGTGGCGCAAGCGTCTGGAGTTTGTTGCAGCGGCTGAGGCCTTGGCGCTCCAATTCTCTCTCTCTCAAATAAAATAAAATAAAATAAAATAAAATAAAAATGTTTTAGAGGATGAGTGATGTCCTTATCTATGATTCAATGGACCATAGAAGGCTTCACTGGCAGATGCTGTCAGTGAAGTGACTGGACATTGGACCATCATATTTCCTCAATTCTTTTGCTTGTTTTTTTAAAAAATGTATTTATTTATTTATTTGAGACAGAGAGAGAGAGAGGGAGAGAGAGACAGAGAGAGAGAAAGAGAATGGGCGCGCCAGGGCCTCTGGCCACTGCAAACGAACTCCAGATGCATGCGCCACCTTGTGCATCTGGCTTACATGGGACCTGGAGAATTGAACCTGGGTCCTTAGGCATCGCAGGCATGCGCCTTAACCGCTAAGCCATCTCTCCAGCCCCTGTTTCCTCACTTCTTACCTCCACTTTGTGTTCCCCACTTGCTGTGGAATGGTTAAGGTATGGTTCTTCTATGTTATATATATATATTTTAATAAGAATCATTAGATCCACGATGAATAAAACAAGAGGTAGTGAGTTAAAATTCTAATGCTTTCGATTATTCAAAATTTTCATCTGCAGGTTTCTGCAGAAATGTTGGCTTCTGGCTAAACAGTTATCGAACTGAGGTAATTTTCCTCCCTGGCCGTGTATGGCCACGCGTTTCGCTAGGCCTCCTAGCCAACTTAAATCCACTTCTTCCAAGTGCTCAGCACGGCGGCAGTTTTTCTAATCATCGGTCGCTCTGCACAGAGACACATTTCCTGCTCATCCGCGAAGCTGTGCTTGCTGTGACCTGAGAGAGAGAGGTCCCGTTCGCCAGGGACACGTAGGCATAACCATTCTCCACTGACCCCAAGTAAAACGAAAGGCTTTGATGTCTGTCGTAAGTAATGAGCGAGGTTTTAAGACAGTTCCATCATCTCTCTATTATCGAGAAGGCTGGGAATATGAATGTATGATTTGAAAGCATGGCTTATAACATTTAACGAGACACAGGTAGCTATTAACAGTGGCCTGGAGTCCCACCATGTCATTCAGAACGTGCTATCTCTCACTTAACTCGGCATGACTCTACCAGCTAGAGAATTACATGGTGGGCTGGAGATAGAGTTCAGAGGTATAATGTTTGCCTACCATGCCCAAGGACCCCAGATTCAATCCCTGGTTTCCCAATGAGAAAGAGAGAACGCGTGTTTTTAGCTTTAAATACAGTTTAAATACAGCTGTTATTAATTTAAACAAATGCAACGTAGTTGATCTCAAAGATAAATTCAGTTGGGAGATTACCTACTTATCCACAAGCTGTTACATTGACAATTAACATTTATTGTCATATCAAACCTTATACTCAGTGTTGGAGTCAAGTTCGCATTGCTGGCAGAAAACACCTGACCAAGAGCAGCTTGTGGGGGCTGGAGGGATGGCTTAGTGGTTAAGGTGTTTGCCTGCAAAGCCAAAGGACCCAGGTTTGATTCCCCAGGACCCAGGTTAGCTAGATGCACAAGGGGGCGCACGTGTCTGGAGTTCATTAGCAGTGGCTGGAGGCCCTGACGTGCCCATACTCTCATTCTCTCTCCCTCTTTCTCTGTCAAATAAATAAATAAATAAATAAATAAATAAACAAATAAATATGTTTCTAAAAAAGAGCAGCTTGTGGGAGAAAAGGGTTTATTTTGGCTTATAGACTCGAGGGGAAGCTCCACAATGGCAGGGGGAAACGATGGCATGAGCAGAGGGTGGACATCACCCCCTGGCCAACATCAGATGGACAACAGCAACAGGAGAGTGTGCCAAACACTGGCAGGAAACTGGCTACAACACCCATATGCCCAACCCCAACAATACACCACCTCCAAGAGAGATTAATTCCCAAATTGCCATCATCTGGGGACCTAGCATTCAGAACACCTAAGTTTATATGGGGGAACACCTGAATCAAACCACCATACTTGATATGTTGGAAAGCATTAGCTATTATGCTTACAAGGTTGTAATACCCAAGCCCCCAGTCGAAAAAAATAAGATGAGACCTGAGGGCAGGAGAGATGGCTTAGCGGTTAAGGCATTTGCCTGCAAAGCCAAAGGACCCGGGTTTGATTCCCCAGGACCCACATAAACCAGACGCACAAGGGGGCGCACACATCTGGAGTTCGTTTGCAGTGGCTGGAGGCCCTGGCGTGCCCATTCTCTCTCTCCCTCCCTCTCTCATAAAAAAATAAAAATTTTAAAAACTAAAATAAATAAATAAACAAAAAGATGAGAGCTGACAAATGAATATGGGGGCCGGGAGATTTCTCAGAGGTGAAGAGCAGTTGCTACGTGAGCATGGGGACCGGAGAGGACATATTCTTCTAACTTAGTCCCCCAGCACCCACGTAAACGGCTGGGCATCCACTCGTGCCCGTGACCCCTGCGCTGTGGGGAGCAGGGGCTGGAGAATGTCTGGGGCTTGAAAGATGCAGCTCTGGGTTCGGTAAGAGACAGCCTCTGAGAAACTCGATCCAGAGGGGGCCAGTGAGGAGGACTCCTGACATTCTCCTGTGGCCTTGGCATGGGCGTGGGGCACACCAACGTGCACACACACATGCAATCACCACTACCACTCTACACACATGCGAACATTCCCCCCCCCCACGCACACATGCAGACACCACACACACACCACACACACACAGACAAAATCACGTGAACCAAACCCCTTGGAGAAAGTGGGAAAATGAGATATGAGATAGAAACAAACACTTTGCAAAACAAAGAAGCCTTGGGAGACATTTGGAATTCTAAAAAAGAAATTTTTTAAAAAAAATTAATTAATTTTTTTATTAACAGCTTCCATGATTGTAAACAATATCCCACTGTAATGCCCCCCCCCCACTTTCCCCTTCGCAACTCCAGTCTCCATCGTATCCCCTCCCCATCTCAATCAGTCTCTCTTTTGTTTTGATGTCATCCTCTTTAGAAAAGAATTTTTTTTTTTTTTTTTATCAAAGCTGAATTTGATAGTGGGAACTGGTGAAAGGCTATTATCAGCCAGAAGGCTGATAAGTGGTTAGATTGCTTTGTAAAAATAAGCAGGCTTCACCTTGGAAAACGATAGGAAATTGTTGAATTTTAAAGAGAAAAAAGAAATGTTGAGGTTCAGCTCGTGCTCCGACTCGATCCTCCTGAACACGGCCTAGGGAAGGAATCTGAGAGGGTGGCAACAGGAACCAGGGGGTGCCCGAGGAACCCAGGTAAGACATCTTGGCGATGGGCTACATAGGATCAGTCGATGTCCTGGAGTTACCTTGCGGGTAGAACCGGGAGTGTTGGGATCCACTGGTTCTGAAAAAGGGGGAAGGCTGGTGCAGTACCACTTCTAACATCAGAAGACAGGAGTCTGGAGCGCTGGGGAGAGAAATCAGGTGTGGGCACGCTAGATGTCAGGGCCACGGGAGGACAGTGGAGGGAGTCTGTAGTCATCTGAACCCATACACGTTCCTGGGACTCGGGAAACAGTTCTGCATCATGGACCTGACTCCCAGGCCAGTTCCAGAGTGGAGGGATTCAGGGTGTGAGGAACACCCATGTGAAAGGAGCAGATATGAGCCACACTGAGGACTGGGTGACAGGAAAGCAAGGGCAATAGTTTCATGCAAATGAAAAGAACGAGTGAGCAATAAATGTCAAATGCTGTCTGCAGGGAAGCAAGGCTCAGGGCTGAAATACGTGCCTTGGTTTTCTTCATTTTGAGAGAGAGAGAGAGAGAGAGAGAGAGAGAGAGAGAGAGAGAGAATGGGCATGCCAGGGCCTCCAGCCGCCGAGAACGAACTCCAGACACGTGCGCCCCCTTGTGAGCACCTGCGACATCGCGGGCTTGCGTCACTGTGCATCTGGCTACGTGGGACCCGGAGATTCGAACCTGAGTTCTTAGGCTTTGCAGGCAGGAGCCTTAACTGCTAAGTCACTTTCCTGTCTTTTCCTCTTTTCTTTTTTTTTAATATATTTTTTAAGATCCAAAGTAACATATGAACATTTGAAAGAAAAGAAAAATATTCTCATATGTAGCTATAAAAATGGACTTATACTGGGATATCTCCTGTATGCATCAAGTGCAAACTTCCTTCGCTCATACATTTAAATACACTAATAGTTAGTGATATTTAAATACACTAATATCTGGCAGAAAACATCCAACCAAGAGCAGCTTGTGGGAGAAAAGGGTTTGTTTTGGCTTATGGACTTGAGGGGAAGCTCCAAGATGACGGGGGAATCACTGGCATACTCATTTCTTTGTGTGTCGGGGGGCTGGGGGGAGTGTTTGTATGTGGACACATGTGTGTGTGCATTTGTTGAGGCCAAGGACAACATCTGGTGACTTTCTCAATCACTTATTTTTAAAAATTGTTTTGTTTATTTTTATTTATTTATTTGAGAGCGACAGAGAGAGAGAGAAGAGAGGCAGATAGAGAGAGTGAGAGATAAAGGGAGAGAGAGAGAGAGAATGGGCGCACCAGGGCCTCCAGCTACTGCACACGAACTCCAGACACATGCGCCCCCTTGTGCATCTGGCTAAGGTGGTTCCTGGGGAATCGAGCCTCGAACCGGGGTCCTTAGGCTTCACAGGCGAGTGCTTAACAGCTAAGCCATCTCCCCAGCCCTCAATCACTTTTCTTTGGTTTATTTAAGAGAGAGAGAGAGAGAGAGGAGAGAATAGGCACGTTAGGGCCTCCAGCCACTGCAAACGAACTCCAGACAGCATGCGCCACCATGTGCATCTGGCTTACGTGGGACCTGGAGAATCTAACCTGGGTCTTTAGGCTTCGCAGGCGAGCGCCTTAACTGCTAAGCCATCAATCGCTTATGTTTTTGACCGAGTCTTGCTGAACCTAAGCTGACCCATGCAGCTGGCTAGTCTAACTAGCGGGTGAGTCCTGGGCACTCCTTTCTGTGTCTGCTTCCTCGGGGCTGGGATTACAGGGCACGTGCCACTGTACCCGGGTCCTCGACGTGGGTGGTGGGGATCCAAAATCAGGTCCTCGTGCTTGAGCATCAAGCTCTTTACTAATTGAGCCATCTTAGCCCAGGCTGATAGCTTCATTTCTTATGGACATGTTTGTAGAAAGAAACCGTGAACCTGATGAGGGAGTTGCTTACTTAGGTTCACTATGCGCCTTCTTACACTATTCGAATGCGTAGATCAGACAGGCACTGTTAATCTTACAGCAATCTGAAACAGACAAAATTGTGTGTCGAACTGGTCATAACAGAAAAAGGACTTATTTCAAATAGCTCTCATATATAGAAACGAATCTGATTCTTTTGTGCATCTAAAGATAAGAGAATCACAAAATTACAAACTTCAAATGAGTTTGTCCCTAGTAATATCACTTTTACTGACTGATTAAGACATGGCTTCATTGTAGTCCAGGCTGACTTTGAAACTCACTGAACAGCTAACTAGCCTCAAGCTCACAGGAGTCCTCCTGCCTCAGCCTCCTGAACGTTGGGATACTAGGTGCCATCACATACCACTTTGAAGTTATTTTATAGGACAAATCTAAGAACATTTTCATGAGATTAAACTGAAACTACAAGTTCACAATTTAAGAATCAAATTTCTCATTTTTATTTTTTTTTAAATAGTTTAGTTTTATTTATTTGAGAGAGAGAGAGAGAGAGAAAGAGGTAGATAGAAATAGAGAGAGAGAATGGGTTCTCCCAGGACTCCAGCCACTGCACATGAACTCCAGACGCGTGCGCCCCCTTGTGCATCTGGCTTTACGTGGGCTCTGGGGAATTCCTTTGGTTTTGCAGGCAAGCACCTTAACTGCGAAGCCATCTCTCCAGTCCAAGAATAACGTTTTCCAATGGCCAGGAGTGTAGTTCAGCTTGCGTAGCATATGCAAGGTTCTGGGTTTAGGTCCTCAGCAACCATAAGAAAAAAAAATTACTCTTTCTGGACTGTATTAGAAGTGGTATTAGCTCAGAAACAACTGGTAGCCCTAACCACAGATTTTTTTTTTTTTTTTTTTTTTTTTTTTGCCTTTAACAATTTTGCCTGTCATGTATCACAACTCCCTAGCACAATGGAGCATGTCAGGCCATGAGAAGATGGGGTGAGCCTGGGGCAGTCTATTCCAGGAGAGGATAGAGTGAGTTTGAAGTGGCCTTGTGCCAGGAGAGGGTTTTGTCACATTAATCAACAAAAAGACATGGGGGTAAGCCATAAATTGATAGTGACTCCTATTATCCGAAGCCACGAGCGATGCCTGAAAATGACCGTAATTGAGTTTAAGCAAGGTGGACGTGTGAAAATGAGGCTTTAATACTGCTTACAAAAGGGAAAGCTAAAATAAATAAATAAAGCTTCCCAAAGCCCCCCCCCCCCCCCCGCCTCCAAGGAGAAGCTGAGCATCGCCTTGCCTTTCCACAAGGGTGAAGACCTCCTCGGGGTGACCCGACCCGTCACAGAACTGAAGGGAAAGTTCCCATGCCTGCCGCCAGTGTGTGATGTTGGGGTTTCACAGCAGGATAGAATTGATGTGGGATGACTCCGATTGGCTGGAAACCATCAGGCAAGAGATAGGATGGAGCCCACATCTTAGTGACCCAACCAGCACTTCAGTAGAGTGCAGGGTTGTATCTGACTGTTCAAGGGTGTGGCGGTTTGATTCAGGTGTCCCCCATAAACTTAGGTGTTCTGAATGCTGGGTCCCCAGCTGATGGAGATGTGGGAATTAGCGCCCCCTGGAGGCGGTGTATTGTTGGGGGCGGGCTTATGGGTATTATAGCCAGTGTCCCCTTGCCAGTGTTTGGCACACTCTCCTGTTGCTATTGTCCACCTGATGTTGGCCAGGGGGTGATGTCCACCCTCTGCTCATGCCATCGTTTCCCCTGCCATCGTGGAGCTTCCCCCTCGAGCCTGTAAGGCAAAATAAACCTCTTTTTTTTTTTTTTTCCCCCACAAGCTGCTCTTGGTTGGGTGATTTCTCCCAGGAACACGAACCTGACTGCTCAATGTTTGCATTGCTCACGTAAACCCAAGGATCCTTGGGCTTTAGTGTGATGCAATTATTAGGCCGAGCACAATGTGACTCACACCTGTGGTGGAGAATCCATTCAGAAAAGCTCAAGGTGGAAATTCCAGTTGTTGGAAACGCAAGGGGGGAAAAGAAAAAAAAACAAACAAACAAACAATGAGCTAAATGACCCTAGTGAGGTAGAGGCACGTCACACTCACAGAGTCAGTCAATGCGTGGCATACGGCCTCATCCTTCGAATTGGGGGGTTTTGAAGAAAATTCCGCTCCAGATCGGAACGTAGCTAAGAGCCCTGAATAACAAGAGCTCTTGGATCGGGGGTTATTCCAAGGGGACAAGACATTTGGGGACTCCTGCGGAGGGGCACTGGGCATTGGATGTTGCATAGCTCCAAGACCCATCGGTAATTCTGTCGGTGTGTAGTTGTGACTTCCAGTTGGGTTGAATGGGAGGAGAGTGAGAAAAGAGGCGCTTCCCCCCCCCCCCCCGTGTTCTCTGGGAAGTGGCCTCCAGGCCAGAGCTCTCCTGGGGGCTCACATCATATAGTTTATCTTCTGGCTGCCCACAAGGCAACCCTGAGTGGTAAGGGCTTCCCACAGATCGCCACTGGCTGTGGGAATCTCCTCAGTTCTTCTAGTCTTGTCCACACACTGCTGATCCCTGTTGGACCACATGGAGATAACTTCCATTTGAACTTCAATTTTTTTTGTTTTATTTATTTATTTCAGAACGACAGAGAGAGAAAGAGGGAGAGAGAGAGAAAGAATGGGCGCACCAGGGCTTCCAGCCACTGCAAACGAACTCCAGACGCATGCCCCCCCCTTGTGTATCTGGCTAACGTGGGTCCTGGGGAATCGAGCCCCGAACCGGTGTCCTTAGGCTTCACAGGCAAGCACTTAACCGCTAAGCCATCTCTCCAGCCCTTGAGCTTTTATTTTTATTTATTTGTCTGGGGGAGGGCAGGAAGAGGCACATAGAGATAGACAGACATTGGGCATACTAGGGCTTCCAGCCACTGCAAATAAACTCCGGATGCATGCGCCACCTTGTGCATCTGGCTCACTTGGTTCCTGGGGAACCGAACTTGGGTCCTTTAACAGCTAAGCCATCTCTGCAGTCCCCATTTGAACTTTTAACTATTTTTTCAGTTTAGGGTGAAGTTGCGCCCAGAGAAAGAAAATGTTCTGTTTGTACTTTCTGTGGATGGCTGAAAGAATTTTGCTGTTTCTATACAAAGACACACCCTGCCTTTGAACATAGGTACACCTCATGTGCAGGTGGTCCCCTGCAGATATCACTTTACCTGCGGCCCAGTTCAAACCCACGCTGGATGAATATTAGGGGGAAATGTCTAAAGTGTATCAAAAGACTCTTAAAATAATAATGCTAGAAAAAGATGGCAAATCATTTGCTTCCAGTTGCCCCTCAAGATAGATCGTAGCATTTTCAGCTCCTACCAACAGGGGGCGATGTGTCCTTTTCTTTCTTTCTTTCTTTCTTTCTTTCTTTCTTTCTTTCTTTCTTTCTTTTTTAAATTTGAGATGTGTCCTTGTTATTATTCAATCCTAGCAAAACGGGACATCTGTCTTCATTCAAATATTTATTTTATTTTATTTATCTATTTGAGAGAGAGGAGGCAGATAGAAAGAGAGAGAATGGGTGTGCCGGGGCCTCTAACGACTGCAAACTCCAGATGCGTGCACCACCTTATACCACTGCTGTTAGGTGGGTACTTGGGAATCGAACTCAGGCCCTTGGGCTTTGTAAGCAAGCGCCTTAACCGCTGAGCCATCTCTCCAGCCATCCGATATCTTTTTCTTAGTGAAAATTTGTGGTTATCTGAGATAAATCCCGCCTGCTTCTTGTTCTAGTTCTCCAAGCCCAGACTTGTCTGGCGTTGGGGAATGCTTTATTCTGTGAGAGGGCTATTGGCTATTGGCTTCCACACGTTGCTGTCTTCTGTTCTTCATAGAAATTGTATCATCAGCGCCAGGATGAAGGAGACAGACCCTGAGGACACCCAACACCCACCAAGGCGGAGATCCAGAGGCTCCTGACAGCTCATCATTGAAATAGACTTAAAACTCACCCACCACAGCTCAGGGAATTTTGCGGAAGAGGGGGCGGAAAGATTGTAAGAGCCGCAGGTTGAGACATCATGCACAGAGGCATTCCCTCCCCCCCAAAATAACTGACTGCTGCTCCCACGACGCATAAACCACAACCCCACGGGGAATACCAGCAACCCCACCGAGGAGGGTCCCCAACGGAATGGGGGAAGGGACGAGGGAAACAACACATGATGTATCCACACAAAATATCTTGTTAGTAATAATAATAATAATGATAATAAACATTAAAAATATCCCAAGACAAAAAAAGAAATAGTCCATCCTGCAGTTTCACATCTGCAGTAGGGTCTGTGTTGTAAAGATTGTGACAGTGTATTTTGTTTGGATTGACATGTAATATTTCTACATATTCATTGAAACACTAATGTTGACAGCAAAAGAATGGAGAAATTACCTTCATTCCATCAGTAGGCAGTTCATTGGAATACTATGTAACAGTGACATATAAGTGTGTGTATGTGTGTGCGTGTGTGTACATTGATGTAAACTCCTAGATAAATTTTTATGTGAAAAAGCTAGTACGAGGACAGATGCACACACCATATGATTACATATGTCTTACAGAAGCAAACCTTCCAGCGCATAGGTGAGAAATACAAACCCAGGCGTGGTGGCGCACACCTTTAATCCCAGCACTCGGGAGACAGAGGTAGGAAGATCACCATGAGTTCAAGGCCACCCCGGGGCTATGTAGTGAATCCCAGGTCAGCCTGGGCTAGAGCAAGACCCTACCCACAAAAAGCAAAAGAAAAAGAAAGAAAGAAAGAAAGAAAGAATGAATGAATGAAAGAAAGAAAGAAAGGAAGGAAGAAAGAAAGAAAGAAAGGAAGAAAGAAAGAAAGAAAGAAGTGACAAGATACAATGACGCCACCCTGCACAAAATAAAAACAAACTTGTCCAGAAAAACTGAGAGACGGGGGGGGGGGGTGCTCACTAAAATTATGGGTTTATACCGAGAGAGAGAGAGAGAGAGAGAGAGAGAGGGAATTAGCATGCCAGAGACTCTAGCTACTGTAATCAAGCTCCAGATGTGTGCACCACCTTGTGCGCATGTGTGACCTTGCACACTTGCATCACCTTATGTGTCTGGCTTATGTGGGATCTCGAGAGTCGAACATGGGTCCTTAGGCTTTACAGGCAAGTGCCTTAACAGCTAAGTCATCTCTGCAGCCCACATATGTGTCTTTTTTTTTTTTTAAGGATTTTATTTATTTATTTGCAAGCAGAGAGAGAGAGAAGACAGACAGAGAGAGAATGGGCACACCAGGGCCTGTAGCCCCTGCAAACGAACTCCAGACGCATGTGCCCTGTGTGCATCTGGCTTACGTGGGTCCTGGGGACTCGAACCTGGGTCCCTTGGCTTTGCAGGCAAGCGCCTTAACTGCTGAGCCATCTCTCCAGCCCCGCGTTTTTTTTTTTTTTTTTCTTTAACAACTGCAAGTCTAGCTTGGAGCCTCAGAATTTTGCGTGTCCCACCCTGGAGCTCTCTGGGGTGTCTTTGTTCCGGGTATGGAATCTGCTCTCTTCTGTCCATTGTGCTCGGTGAGCAGCTCTCTGGGGAAGGTGTCAGGGCATGGTGAGGAGGGTTCAGGTGGACTCCAGTTTCCTTGGACCTGCGTGCTCTGCTAGAACTTTTCTTCTTGTCGTAGTGCATGGCTTCTAATGAAGTCACGAGACCGTTACGTTCCTTGTGTCCCGACCCTCACGGGAGGGTTAGCAGTATAGATTGAGTGCCCTTGAAGGCTTATTAGTGTTTAAATGCTGTGTCTGTGTGTTTAGGGCGTGACAGGCTATTTTCCTAGACAGACCAGCCCCTCGGTCCTCTTCTGATGTCCCACAGTTCATAGTGTGGTGCTGGCTTTCCTTCCTCCCATCTAGAGGGGGGGTCTGTGTCCCCTCTCCCTGGGTCTGAGCTGGAAGGTGGCCCTAGGTGTCCATGCAGGTGGACTGTGCTGGTTCTATATGTACATATATATATATATATATATATATATATATATATTATATATATATTTGTATATATATTTGTATATATTTAATAAAATATGTATATATACTTTGCATATATATTTAATAAAATATGTATATATTTGTGGGCCTCAGCCACTGCAATAAGGGGGCACACACGTCTGGAGTTCGTTTGCAGTGGCTGGAGGCCCTGGTGTGCCCATTCTCTCTCTCTCTGCCTCTTTCTCTCTGTGAAATAAATAAATAATACATATTATATAAAAAAGAAAAAAGACAGTAGAGTTTTTAGTTCATGTTGATCTGTAATTTGAAAGACTTTTTTATTATAGTACCTTCTATTATTCTTTCATTCTGTTCTATTCCTGGTCATGATTTTATTTTATTTTTTAAAATATTTTTTATTTTTATTTATTTATTTGAGAAAGACAGACAGAGAAAGAAGGAAAGAGAGAGAGAGAGAGAATGGGCGCGCCAGGGCCTCCAGCCACTGCAAACGAACTCCAGACATGTGCACTCTCTTGTGCATCTGGCTAAAGTGGATTCTGGGGAATCGAGCCTCAAACCAGGGTCCTTAGGCTTCATAGGCCAAGTGCTTAACCACTAAGCCATCTCTCCAGCCCTTATTGCTTATTTTAGTTGTAAAGAGCTTCTTATTTATTTGAGAGTGACAGACAGACAGAGAGAGAAAGAGGCAGAGAGAGAGAGAGAGAGAGAGAATGGGCGCACCAGGGCCTCCAGCCACTGCAAACGAATTCCAGACGCGTGCGCCCCCTTGTGCATCTGGCTCACGTGGGTCCTGGGGAATCAAGCCTTGAACCAGGATCCTTAGGCTTCACAGGCAAGCACTCAACCGCCAAGCCATCTCTCCAGCACAAGTTCTTCTTTTTAAAATAGAAATTTTTAGATTTTCACTGTCTTTGCTTCAAGGACAATCAGCCAGAAGAAGTCAATCCTGAGGTATGGTCATGCAGTCACGTTATCTGGCAGCTTGACGTGACATTTTATGATGGTTTCTGGCAGGGTAACATGGCATCTCTTTTCAAAAATAAATGCGCCAGAGGAAGAGCACGTTCGGACTTGGTCGTGCTGAAGGGGAGGAAACTCGTTAGTGCCACGGGCTGGTGAAGGCTGGTCAACTGCAGATCATGCGGTCCGTTGTTGAATGAGCACTTGCGGCCTGGGCTCTTCTTCATGGTCCTTACAATAAAGGCATAGGATTGGAGAGAAGACTTGTGCTTTGGTGACTTAAGTTCATTCCTCAGTTGCTTCAAAGACGGGTGTACGTTCAGGGATTTGATTCATGGGGCCTTCTGGTTGCTGGGACGCAGTACCTACCAGCTGACGTGGAAGAAGTTGGGTTTTGCTTTGTGTTGGTTTACAGCCTCGGGAGGAAGCTCTCTATGCCGGCACGGGAAAGCATGGCAGGAGCAGAGGCTGGGCATGACCTCTGCCACAGCAGGATGGACCCGTAGCGAAAGAGTGAGCCCAGCCGCAGCAAAGGGGGAGCTGGCTACGCACCGACTCCTGCCCCCCAACAAACACACCTCCTCCAGCAAGGCTTCACCTAGCAATGTGCCACCAGCTGGGGACCAAGCAATCAGAGTATATTCATTTATTGGGGAGCGGGGAGGACATCTGATTCAAACCACTGCAGGCGTGCACCTGTGTTAGAGAGGCACCCACAGAGCCCTGTTTCCAGAAAGATCCATGACTCTAAGGGGGTGACAAGTTCCCGTTTTAAAACAGGTGAAGTTCTAGAGGGGCCGAGACAGGACTATAGTTTGTTCTCATCTGAGTACCCAAAGGTTGAAATGCTCAGAATAAATACAAAGGATGTTCGTTTCGTCGACTATTCTAACATTGCAAACGCAACCGAACAAGAAGCTAAAAATATATGTAAGGTCTTGCATTATATGTGCAATTGTCCTTATTCTACCTAGGGTCCTTTGTAAAAATTTGGGGGGGGGGAAACAAACAAACAAACAAGCATGCTCAACAGCCAGAATTTAGCAAGCGAACAATCCAGACGGTCCAGCGATGGTTGTTGGACTCAGTCCTCTGCTTCCTTCACAGCAGGCACGTGTCCCAGGAGGAAATCTTTCTCTACACTGCTCCCTCTGTTTTGGTCTCCCCCTCTATTTTGTGTATTTTACTGACATACTGGCTTTCACCATTCAATGGAAGCATAAAACAGATTCAACTGCACATACGTGAAGAGTAGGGGAGCTTAGGGGAGGGACGGAGGCAGGGAGGAAAAAGAGGAAGAGAAAACAGGGGAGGAAGGGAGAAGACAAGGAGCAAAAGAGAGGAGAGGAGAGGGAGAAGAGAGGAGAGAAGAGGGAGAGGAGAGGACAGGAGAGGAGGGGAGGGAGAGGAGGGGAGAGGAGGGGAGGGGAGGGGAGAGGAGAGTGGGGAGAGGAGAGAAGTGTTCCCTTAACCCCAATTGCAAATCTGAGCGCAAGGCTTCAGACAGGAAGCATGCTTCCATGCCTACGCTGGCCACATCTGATCCCCATTTCAGTAGTTTTCAGCCTGGCCCTCGTCTCCAAGTGTCACGGAATCTGATTTACTACTTTGATCAATCATGAAACCCCTCACCTCCCCCCGCCCCCCAATTACTCTTCTTCTTTAAGGGAAGTTCATTTGGAAGGCTTTTAGGGAGCTTAATTACATTTCGTTTTATCTGTTGAAAATAGATTAAATAGCATTTCATTTACACGGCCCATGTGTTCAGCATTCTGCCTGGCCTCCTGCGGACAGCCCGTGTGTGTGTGTGTGTGTGTGTGTGTGTGTGTGTGTGTGTGTGAGAGAGAGAGAGAGAGAGACAGTGCATTCTGTTGTATGTGTAGTGCAGAAACTTCAAGATGTCCTGACAAGATTGCAGAAATACATGCTAAACAGCTGCAGTGTTTACATTCGGCAACAAGATAATTTATACCTAAACAAGTAGAACTTCACTTCTGACATTTTTTCAAATGAGAAGGCAAAGTCATGGAAGAACAGTCTCCTCAAGGTCATCCGCTCTTTCCCTGACTAAGTCAGGCAAAGCAATGTTTTTATTATGATTATTTTATTTTTTTAAAAATTTTTTGTTTATTTTTATTTATTTATTTGACAGTGACAGAGAGAGAGAGAGAGAGAGAGAGAGAGAAAGAGGCAGAGAGAGAATGAGAGAGAGAATGGGCACGTCAGGGCCTCCAGCCACTGCAAAGGAACTCCAGACGTGTGCGCCCCCTTGTGCATCTGGCTTACGTGGGTCCTGGGGACTTGAGCCTCGAACCGGGGTCCTTAGGCTTCACAGGCAAGCGCTTAACCACTAAGCCATCTCCTCAGCCCCTATTATTATTTTATTTTATTTTATTATTTGAGGTAGGGTCTCACTCTGGCCCAGGCTGACCTGGAATTCACTATGGAGTCTCAGGGTGGCGATCCTTCTACCTCTGCCTCCCGAGTGCAGGGATTAAAGGCATGCACCACCATGCCTAGCTATTATTTTATTTTTGAGAGAGAGAAAGAGGGAGGGAGAGAGAGAGCGAGAGCAAGAGAGAGAGAGAGAATGGATGCACTAGGGCCTTTTAGCCTCTGCGAAGGAACTCCAGACACATGCACCCTCTTGTGCACATGTGTGGCATTGTGTGCTTGAGTCGCTGTGTGTCTGGCTACTGTGGGACCTGGAGATTAGAATGAGCATTCTTAGGCTTTGCAGGCAAGCTCCTTAACCACCAAGCCATCTCTCCAGCCCAGAAATATGATTTTTTTTTCTAGGTCATGTCTTCTTCTTAGCTCATTGAGTGACTAGCATTTTGCACGTAAAAAATGTATCATAGAGGGCTGGAGGGATGGCTTAGCTGTTAAGGCACTTGCCTGCAAAGCCAAAGAACCCAGGTTTGATTCCCCAGGACCTACGTAAGCCAGATGCACAGAGGGGTTCATGCTTCTGGAGTTCGTTTGCAGTGACTGAAGGCCCTGGCGCGCCCATTCTCTCTCTCTCTTTCTCTCTCTATCTATCTGCCTCTTTCTCTGTCAAATAAATAAAATAAACAGTTAAAAAATGTATCATAGGAAAGGTAAGTCATGCTATTGTCGATGGTTCAGGTGAATACATGTTCCCTTCATCCTAGAACAGAAAAAAAAAATGGAGGACTGACTGACCAGGCTGCATTTATCGACAGATGCTTTGGTGACTTTTTCTTTTGATCTGGAGTGTAGATCGGTTCCCTTGTTTCCACTTTCACAGGATGTCTGCACAGAGACAGGCACAGAAGGAGCGAGAAGGATCACGTTGAGACCTCTGAAGTGCCGGGACTTGATGTTCAAAATGTTCATCACAGATCGTCCACCTTAGATCAAAGTCTTGCCAAGGACTTTCCTGACCATAAGAGAATTTGGCCACCATTTGGTGCTGCACTGTTTTTTGTTGTTGTTGTTTTTTGTCTTTATTTACTTTTATTGGTTAAGAGCAGTCAGCCACCTAGATATCAGTCAGCAATGAAAATGTATTAACGGTACATTTCAGAAGACTGAAAAATGATTAACCCAGTCCTTTGCTATCATGGGAACAGAGGAACCGTGGCCTCAAACCGGAGGGACCAGAGCAGCGGGAGGGAAGTATTCTGGGAAAGGCTTTACCTGTAACGAGATGGCTGAGTCACATTCAATTGTGCCTGCCTTTGAAAGAACAGAACGCTATAATGGCAGGCTTGTCATTAGGAAAGCATTCTGAACTCAAATTCCAGATTGGGGGGGGGGGTGTGGGGCAGGGATATGTGGTGGTACAATCTTAGAGAACCGGGGTTCTTAGGCTTCACAGGCAAGTGCTTAACCGCTAAGCCGTCTCTCCAGCCCTAGATTATAATTTTTAATGCTGTTCAGTGTATTACGAAATGTCTTATGCAGGCCAGGAGATGTGAGAATGGTAATAGAACTTGAGTGAACGTGGACAGGACGGGCCAGACCGGCAGGTTCCAAGCGAGGGATGGTTATGACAGGAGGAAGTTCATGCAAGGAGGAAACGTCACATCTACGTCACTTTTGGGCTTTCTCTGGATGTCACATATGAGCCATGGTCTGAAATCCAGAAGTCCCAGATGGGATATAGATCAAGCTACTGTAACAAGTAGAATCCCTCCACAAACACATGGCTTAAAAACAGCCCCAGCTCAGGCTGGAGAGATGGTTTAGAGGCTAAGGCGCTTGCCTGCGAAGCCTGAGGGCTCATGTTCGAATCTGCAGGTCCCACGTAAGCCAGACACATTGTGATGCAAGCATGCAATGGGAGTTTGTTTGCAGTGGCTGAAGGCCCTGGTGTGCCTATTCTCTCTCTCTCTCTCTCTCTCTCTGTCTCTGTCTCTCTCTCTGATAATTTTTTTTTTAATCTAAAAAGAAAAACAGCCCTGTCTCTTTCTATATGAGTCTAGAGGAGTGGAGTCCAGTGACCAGAGGAGTGTAGTCCAGTCCACAGAGCATGTAGTCATATCAACATAAGAGTACAGTCTAGTTAGCAGAGGAGTATGATCCAGTCAACTGAGTAGTCCAGGCAACTACGGAGTGTAGCCTGTTGCTATAATAAAATTCCTGAAGCTGAGTTTTTATAAAAAAAAAAAAAAAAGGCCGGGCGTGGTGGCGCACGCCTTTAATCCCAGCACTCGGGAGGCAGAGGTAGGAGGATCGCCGTGAGTTCGAGGCCACCCTGAGACTCCATAGTGAATTCCAGGTCAGCCTGGGCTAGAGTGAAACCCTACCTCGAAAAACCAAAAAAAAAAAGAGGCTTAGGTTACAATTTTAGTTTTGTTTTTTATTTTTATTTATTTGAGAGAAAGAAGCAGAGTGAAAGAGAGAGAGAGAGAGAGAGAGATAGAGAGAGAGAGAGAGAATGGGCACACCAGGGCTTCCAGCCACTGCAAACGAACTCCAGACATGTGCTCCCTTGTGCATCTGGCTAACATGGGTCCTGGGGAATCAGGCCTCGAACCAGGGTTCTTAGGCTTCACAGGCAAGGGTTTAACTGCTAAGCCATCTCTCCAGCCCTAGATTATAATTTTTAATGCTGTTAAGTGTATAACGAAATCTTTCATGAAGAAAACAAGCTCACATAGCTTTCCATTTTGGATACTGTTAAGTCTGTCTTCAGACAACTCCATGTATGTGGCCTCTAATAAGGGCCTCAGGCCACACAGATGGCCTTGCAATGATGGAAGTGCATTCAAAGGAGCTTCCACAATAAGCCAGGAAGCCAGAGAGATTCAGGGTCTAGGGGCCCTGCTTTATAACAATTTCCCCTCGTAGGAGCTAATCAGAGTCCCTCAGGAACTATAGTAATATTTCTGAGGATGGTTCCTACAATGATCTAAAAAGAACCAAATCACCTTCTAGGGCTAGAGAGATGGCCTAGTGGTTAAGTCACTTGCCTGAGAAGCCTAAGGATCCAGGTTCTACTCTCCAGGACCCATGTAAGCCAGAAGATGGCGCATGCATCTGGAGTAGGTTTGCAGTGTCTAAGGCCTTGGCTTGCTCTCTCTCTCTCTCTCTCTTTCCCTTTCTCTGTCAAATAAATAAATAAAATATTTAAAAATATATATCTGTCTGCCTGCCTGAGGCAGCAGCAGCCCCCCACCCTCGGGATTTAGCACGTACCATTTGCAAGATCAAAATATGTTGGGAGATGTTCCTTGCCTTCTCCTCCTTTGACTTAAATGTTTAATTGAGAGAATTTTGCCCCTAATTCAGCAATGTCATGACACAGGTTCAAATGATTTTAGAGCACCAGTATTACAGTATGCTGGTAAAAGACACTGCTAAAAAATAAAAAATACAATAAAATGAAAAATAAAACAAAAGACACTGCTGTGTTTCCTTAGCTTAAAAAAAAAATCATTAGAGCCAGGAGTGGTGGTGCACACCTTTAATCCCAGCACTTGGGAGGCAGAGGTAGGAGGATCGCCGTGAGTTTGAGGCCACCCTAAGACTACATAATGAATTCCAGGTCAGCCTGGGTTAGAGCGAGACCCTACCTTGAAAAACAAAGACAAAAACAAAAACAAAATTAAAAGGGGACTAGAACCCGGCACACCTTTTTTTTTTCTTTTGACATCAGCCATTGCATTTCTTTTTTTTTTTCAAATTTTTATTAACAATTTCTATGATTATAAAAAATATCCCATGATAATACCCTCTCTTCCCCCACTTTCCCCTTTGAAACTCCATTCTCCATCATATCCCCTCCCCATCTCAATCATTCTCTCTTTTATTTTGATGTCATGATCTTTTCCTCTTTATTATGATGGTCTTGTGTAGGTAGTGTCGGGCACTGTGAGGTCATGGATATCCAGGCCATTTTTGTCTGGAGGAGCACGTTGTAAGGAGTCCTACCCTTCCTTTGGCTCTTACATTCTTTCTGCCACCTCTTCCACAATGGACCCTGAGCCTTGGAAGGTGTGATAGAGATATTGCAGTGCTGAGCACTCTGGTCACTTCTTTCCAGCACTATGATGCCTTCTGAGTAATCCCAAGGTCACTGCCATCTGAAAAGAGAAGATTCTCTACCAAAAGTGAGAGTAGCATTAATATAAGGGTGTGAACATTAACAGAAGTGCTTACTGGGCAGTTTGATAAGCATAGTATATACATTTAGCCAGACAGCAGCAGACGTTATACCCCTAGGGCTCATGACTACTCTGCTTTAAGTTTTCAGTATCAGGGATTTATTCCCTCCCACGGAGCAGGCCTCCAGTCCAATTAGAGGGCAGTTGGTGTCCACCGTGACAGACGTGCCACTATTGCACCCGTTGGCTCATTTGGCCTGGCTGGCCAAATATAAGGCTTGCAGTGTCCACTGGGTACACCTTTAATCCCAGCACTTGGGAGGCAGAGATAGGAGGATCACCCCGATTGTTCAAGGTCACCCTGAGACTACAGAGTGAATTCCAAGTCCCTACCTCAAAACCGCCCCCCCAATGAAATATTTCCAGACTGCCATTCTTACATTATAATAAATGCGGGCCCCGGCTGGCACATAGGGGGGCCTCTCAGATCCCTTCCTCCCTTTGGACTTTTTTACTGCACGTTCCTGACTCCAGACAACCTGATTCAATCGCCCTTAGTTGCCAAGGGAATTCTCTTTGGAAGACGCTCTTGTTAGATAAATGGGGGAGAGTGACTGCTGTTGACATCTACTTAATTTAGTTTACGATGGGCATGAGTGGGGACTCATGAAGTAAAGTGATCGTATTTTGAGTTAAATTCCGTGTGGCCCCGATCATGCTACTGTTGTTTTGGCAGCCAAAAAACGTGACAGGAGCCAAGATCGATGGTTTTTCTGCCTATGTAGGGTGTGTGGTCAACTGGAGAAGCAAACATAAGAGGCAACAGTGAGGGGGCTGGAGGGATGGCTTAGTGGTTAAGGAGTTTGCCTGCAAAGCCGAAGGACCCAGGTTCAATTCCCCAGGACCCACGTGACCCAGGTTCAATTCCCCAGGACCCACGTTAGCCAGATGCACAAGGGGGCGCATGCATCTGGAGTTCGTTTGCAGTGGCTGGAGGCCCTGGCGTTCCCATTCTCTCTCTCTCTCTCTCTTTCTCTCTGCCTCTTTCTCTCATACACACACACACACACACACACACACACGTATATATATTGGCAAGGTTCTGGGTTACAGTGACTCTGTCCCAAGCAGGTGAGGTGGTACCATAACTCACATGGAATGGGGGAGGGTAGAGGAACCCTCCTGGGAATGTGTGAGACGCTGGAAGCACAGATAAGACATGCAGCCTGCTCCCTCCCCGAGTGTGCAGGGGATGAGAGTGAGTGTGCCTTGTGACTCTTCACAGTACTGAGTGGAAGCAGAGGACTGTGAGGAGGCTCAGGGGGAGAGAGTTTGCTGCAAGTGTCCACGTGGTCTGGACTTCACTTATATAAGAGTGGTTTCCACCCCTCCCCCATTCTCTATAAACTAACCATGATGTCATCACAAAGCAGTGACCCAGGCCAATGAGTTGAGATGTAGCTATCTGCTCTTTCTTTTCTTTAAAAAAAAATTATTTTTATTTATTTATTTGAGAGAGAGAGAGAGAGAGGGAAGGAGAGACAAAGAGGCAGATAGAGAATGGCACTCAGGGCCTCCAGCCATTGCAAGCAAACTCCAGATGCATGTGCCCTTTGTTGCATCTGACTTAAGTAGGTCCTGGGGTGTTGAACCTGGATCCTTTGGCTTTGCAGGCAAACACCTTAAGGGCTAAGCCATCATTTTTCCAGCCCCTGTAGCCATCTGCTCTCTCTGATGACTGGGAGCAGTCAGATAACTAAAGCTCAAGACACATGGGGATTTGCAAAGTGAACCAAAGAGAGTCCAGTGTCACTATGAACACCGTGCCCCTCTCAGCTGGATGGTGACCTCACCGATACTGTTGGCATCATTTCCAGCAGGCTCTCCTGGGCACGGCTCTCTCATAACACCTCAGATGGGTAGGGAGATAAATTCATTCTATACACTTAACTTTTTTAGTATTATTTTCTATTCTCTTCAGTCTCCCTCTAAAAGGATGTTTTTCCTCATTTCCAGAAATTGTGAGGATTAATATTCAGTGATGTAATTACCACAGAGAAAGTGCAAGGACTGTGGTCTGGCTGGCTTTTATCATACCCTAGGTGCTGAAGGACCAGCCTCAGAGAACACCAACCCACCGACGCTGTCTTTGGGTTCATTGTAACAGGAGCTATCTTACACACTGTGGGGTGTGTTACTAGATGCCACGGTAGCAGCCAACACAGTGTGCAAACACGGCCAAATGCTCTAGAGGAAGGGGTACAGTTGTTTGCCAATGGGGCTGGTTTAGGGAAAAGGGGACATCTCACCCTCCAAAGCTCTTTACCTAGTGAGGCTGAGGATTGCTGAAGCTGGCATGGCCCTCACTGCTCCGGGAAGATGCTGATGTATGGACCACCAGGCTTCCCCAGGAGGACGCTGAGGGATGGAACGCCAGGCTTCCCCAGGAGGAGGCTGAAGGATGGACCACCAGGCTTCCCCAGGAGGACGCTGAAGGATGGAACGCCAGGCTTCCCCAGGATGAGGCTGAGGGATGGACCACCAGGCTTCCCCAGGAGGACGCTGAAGGATGGACCACCAGGCTTCCCCAGGAGGACGCTGAGGGATGGACCACCAGGCTTCCCCAGGAGGACGCTGAAGGATGGACCACCAGGCTTCCCCAGGAGGACGCTGAAGGATGGACCACCAGGCTTCCCCAGGAGGACGCTGAAGGATGGACCACCAGGCTTCCCCAGGAGGAGGCTGAAGGATGGACCACCAGGCTTCCCCAGGAGGACACTGAAGGATGGACCACCAGGCTTCCCCAGGAGGACACTGAAGGATGGACCACCAGGCTTCCCCAGGAGGACACTGAAGGATGGACCACCAGGCTTCCCCAGGAGGAGGCTGAAGGATGGACCACAAGGCTTCCCCAGGAGGACGCTGAGGGATGGACCACCAGGCTTCCCCAGGAGGAGGCTGAAGGATGGACCACCAGGCTTCGCCAGGAGGACGCTGAAGGATGGACCACCAGGCTTCCTCAGGAGGACGCTGAGGGATGGACCACCAGGCTTCCTCAGGAGGACACTGAAGGACAGACCACCAGGCTTCCTCAGGAGGATGCTGAGGGATGGACCATCAGGCTTCCCCAGGAGGAGGCTGAAGGATGGACCACCAGGCTTCCCCAGGAGGACGCTGAAGGATGGACCACCAGGCTTCCCCAGGAGGACGCTGAGGGATGGACCACCAGGCTTCCTCAGGAGGACACTGAAGGACAGACCACCAGGCTTCCTCAGGAGGATGCTGAGGGATGGACCATCAGGCTTCCCCAGGAGGAGGCTGAAGGATGGACCACCAGGCTTCCCCAGGAGGACGCTGAAGGATGGACCACCAGGCTTCCCCAGGAGGACGCTGAAGGATGGACCACCAGGCTTCGCCAGGAGGAGGCTGAAGGATGGACCACCAGGCTTCCCCAGGAGGACACTGAAGGATGGACCACCAGGCTTCCTCAGGAGGATGCTGAGGGATGGACCATCAGGCTTCCCCAGGAGGAGGCTGAAGGATGGACCACCAGGCTTCCCCTGGAGGACACTGAAGGATGGATCACCAGGCTTGCCCAGGAGGACGCTGAGGGATGGACCACCAGGCTTCCCCAGGAGGACGCTGAAGGATGGACCACCAGGCTTCCCCTGGAGGACACTGAAGGATGGACCACCAGGCTTCCCCAGGAGGACGCTGAAGGATGGACCAACAGGCTTCCCCTGGAGGACACTGAAGGATGGACTACCAGGCTTCCCCTGGAGGACACTGAAGGATGGACCACCAGGCTTCCCCAGGAGGACGCTGAAGGATGGACCACCAGGCTTCCTCAGGAGGATGCTGAGGGATGGACCATCAGGCTTCCCCAGGAGGACACTGAAGGATGGACCACCAGGCTTCCCCAGGAGGACACTGAGGGATGGACCACCAGGCTTCCCCAGGAGGAGGCTGAAGGATCAACCACCAGGCTTCCCCAGGAGGAGGCTGAGGGATGGACCATCAGGCTTCCCCAGGAGGAGGCTGAAGGATGGACCACCAGGCTTCCCCTGGAGGACACTGAAGGATGGACCACCAGGCTTCCCCAGGAGGAGGCTGAAGGATGGACCACAAAACTTTGACACACAGTGATCTGTAAAAGAAATAGTGTTAAGCCAATGACAGCAGCAGCTGTAGATTCAAGGTGGGAGTGTCTGCCAACCAGGAGGGGACACTGAAGTGAAACACCTTTAGGACTGTAGGCTATTCTCATGGGTGGGTGAAAACACCACAGTTCAAAGGAAGATAACTTTCACCTCTCTCATTTGAAGTCCATTGATGCTGGTGTCAAAACAGCCTCCGACCTGATGGACTGCCTGCCACTTGGCAAGGGTCTGGCATGTCTCTCCAGCTGGGAGACACTTTGCTCTTTGAAGAAAGAGCAGTTGTCTTTGCATGCAACAAGGCTTTCAAGTGTCAAGTGTTTAAATGGCTTCTGGGGCATTCCCTTGCTGTTTTGGCTCAGGATGGAGCTTTGAATACTCCCCAGCAAAGGGCCCTTTGGGTCTTTCCCTAAGGAAATACGAAATCCAGGTTCCCATAAGTGAGGGTCTCCTAGAACTTTCCACGCTGAATCCTGGTCCTGTGGCCACTTTACTCAGGACACGCAGCAGGGATCAGATCATAATATATGACCCCCATCGGCTGTATCGCCTTGAAGGACCCCTTCCCAATCTGAAGCTGTGGGTATTTTTTCATAAGTGGGGTGTCAGGTGCCTATAACCCCTGCAGGGGTTTTGCAAAGGGTGGGTGTGAGCAGAGAGTTCAAGGAGTTTTGTCCACGGTAGACATCTGTTTAATAAGCATTTGTATGTCTTAGCACGGTCTTGTCAAAATTAAATTATTCTGCTGTGTTTAAATTCTTAATCCGTAGTCCTAAAACACCTTTAATATCTTAAAAAAAAAATTTTTTTTTTTTTTTTTTTGGTTTTTCGAGGTAGGGTCTCACTCTAGCCCAGGCTGACCTAGGATTCACGATGTAGTCTCAGGGGGGCCTCGAACTCACGGCGATCCTCCTACCTCTGCCTCCCTAGTGCTGGGATTAAAGGCGTGCGCCACCACACCCTGCCCTACCTTTAATGTCTTTATCAGAATGTCTGACTGGCCGTGTCACTGACTCACTTGTATGAAGTGCAGGCCTGGTCATGAAGAGGTCTCTGTCTCCCATTGTCCTCTTTGTTGGGTTAATTCATCGCTTAGCAACAGAGTCAGCCTGCAGAGATCCAAGCAAAAGGGAAAAAGTGTGTTTGGCTGGGAACTATCTAGAGTGGCTGGTCTTCGCTCTTGTGACTGTGGGACCCTTGGAGAATAAGCTGGACACTGGTGGGAGTGAGGACACCAGCCCTATAAAATTCCATTATGTGTACCTCTGCCAATTCTGGTACACAAGTTCATGGACTCGCTCTGAAGCCTGTCACTGGTCCCGTGGCACAAGGATCAGGATTGGCACCTTGACCTGTAACTCAGAGGACCCTGTAGTCTGGTCTGGGGTATCAATGAGGCCTCAAGAGCACAAGGAGAAGAAGGGGAGGGGAATGGAGAGATGGCTTCGCGGTTAAGGCGCTTGCCTACGAAGCAAAGGATCCCGGTTCGACTCTCCAGGACCCACATTAGCCAGATGCGCAAGGGGGCGCACGCGTCTGGAGCTCGTTTGCAGTGGCTGGAGGCCCTGGTGTGCTTATTCTCTCTCTATCAAATAAATAAATAAATATTAAAAAGAAAAGAAGGCAAGGACCTTGACCAAAGAACCAAGCCCATGCTCAGAATTGCTGCTTCTACTTGCCTGATCTTGGTCTTCTGGGGTCCTAGAGTACTACCCCTGAGTTCCTGGAGTTGTAGTTCAAGCCTCCCTCTGCACCCCCCGCCCCCAGGGAAGGCCTTCTGCCTCGTGGACTTGGTTAGCCTCTTTTCCTCTTCAAGGAACAAGGCAGTTATAGCTTGATGTTGGGAACCAAGGCTTGGAGAACCCACGTATGCTGAGCCCTTACCTCACGGCGGGTACAGTGGTGCCCCTTTTCATGTTAAACAGCATTTATCTTTTTTGTTTGTTTGTTTGAGGTAGGGTCTCACTCTAGCCCAAGCTGGCCTGGAATTCACTATGTCGTCTCAAGCTGGCCTTGAACTCACGGCGATCCTCCTGCCTCTGCCTCCCCAGTGCTGAGATAGGAGGCATGTGCGCCACCACGTCCGGCTAGTGTCTGACTTTCAAAGCAGTTCCTTTTCTCTCCAGCTTCAAGGGAAACTCAGCTCCTGATTTGGAGCAGTCTTAGCTGTCAAGACCAAGGACACTCACTGCACAGCGATGCTGGTAGCCCGCCCTTGCCTTCCGGCTCAAAGCGGACATGAAGAAGGTCCAAGACTATAAATTGCCTCTGGTTGCTATGTAGGAGAACGCTGATTAGACAGGCCAAAGACTACGCTTTCACAAAATAAAATGGAGAGTTGTCATTAGCGTATCGTTGTTAATGGATGTTAGCTGCATGCATGTGAACCTTGTATGACCCTTGGAAAGGTCATCTGTGAAACAGATAAGGCTTTAAAAGTAGCTGAAATGTTGGACTCATTTTTCTCCTTTCAAAAGGCTAATAACAAAAAAAGAAAAACCCGAAAAGCAACCCTCTTTATATGTCAAAGCAAACCGTGACACCTTTCTCAGTCTGTTCAAGATATATGTTCGCTATGATAAGATTTATAAAAACCGTAAATAAAGATTGTGTCTTAAGATGATGTACTTAGAATAATTTTTGTTTAGGTCAATGTTCACTTTTTAAAAAAAATACTAGCATACAAAATTAGGTTCCATTGTGACATTTTCTTAAATATTTTATTTTTATTTATTTACTTATGAGACACACACACACACACACACACACACAGAGAGAGAGAGAGAGAGAGAGAGAGAGAGAGAGAGGGAGAGAATGGGCACTCTAGGGCCTCTAAAATGTCGTCCACACACATGTCCCACCATGTTCATCTGGCTTATGTGGGTACAGGGAATTGAACTTGGGTCTTTAGGCTTTACCCACAATTGTTTTAACTGCTAAGCCATCTCTCCAACCCCATTATGACTTTTTTTTTTCAAACAAAATTTGTTCTTGTTTCCCTTTCGCCCCTCTTAAAATGATCCCTCTTCCTGCTTGCGCCTTCCCTCAACCATAGCCTGCTTTTTAAAAAAGTTATTTATTTATTTATTTGACAGATACAGGCAGACAGAGAGAGAAAGAGGCAGAGAGAGGGAGAGAGAGAATGGGCGCGCCAGGGCCTCCAGCCACTGCAAACAAACTCCAGACACGTGAGCCCCCTTGTGCATCTGGCTCACGTGGGTCCTGGGGAATCGAGCCTCGAACCGGGGTCCTCAGGCTTCACAGGCAAGCGCTTAACCGCTAAGCCATCTCTCCAGTCCCGTAGCCTCCTTTCTGCTTCCATGCCATACCTGTCCTTATGCCCCTTCCATCACTCCTTGTTCCACTTTCATAACCTATACCTGCTCCCACGTCCACTTATACACACGCATACACATATTAAAGATAGGAACCAGAAAATCAAATGTTCACTTAAAATTCACTTATCATTTGGGGTGCGTGTGTGTGTGTGTGTGTGTGTGTGTGTGTGTGTGCGGATGTGTGTGCAGGCGTGCGTGTGTCACGGCACACGTGTAGCGGTCACAGGACAACTGTTGGGTCTGTCTCTGCCTACCTTCCTGTTTGAGGCAGGGGCTCTAGTTCACTGCTCCCTCCTCAGGCTTCCAGGAAGTTGTCATGTCTCTGTCTTCTTGGTGCACTGGGATCACAGAAGCTCACCCCCCATAGCCCCTGGCTCCCGCCTGGGGCCTGGAGAGCTGAACTCGGGTTCAGAGTTTCTCGGCCAGTGTTTTGTCCACTGAACCAATCTCCCCAGGCCTTTCAAATGTCACCTTTTTAAAGTAAAAAATAATCAAGTTTTTTTTCCATAAGGTTTAAAAAAATATTAATTTATTTATTAGAGAGAGAGAGAGAGAGAGAGAGTGAGAATGGGTATGCCAGGGCCCCTACGCCACTGCAAACAAACTCCAGACGCATGCACCACCTTGTGCATCTGGCTTTACGTGGGTACTAGGGAAGCGAACCTGGGTCTTTAGGTTTTGCAATCTAGTGCCTTAACTGCTAAGCCATCTCTCTGGCTCTTCCATAAGCTTTTAAGATGACATATATTGGGGCCGGAGAGATGGCTTAGTGGTTAAGAGCTTGCCTGTGAAGCCTAAGGACCCCGGTTCGAGGCTCGATTCCCCAGGACCCACGTTAGCCAGAAGCACAAGGGGGCACACGCATCTGGAGTTCGTTTGCAGTGGCTGGAGGCCCTGGCGCGCCCATTCTCTCTCTCTCTCTATCTGCCTCTTTCTCTCTCTGTCTGTTGTTCTCAAATAAATAAGCAACAAAATTTTTTTTAAAAGATGACATATTTGTTTTAACTAGTAAGTTTAGCCATTTTAGTGTAATAATAAGGATTAGCATGTGCATTTATTTATTTGTATTCAATTAATTCAAAGATTGAACAAGTGAGGTTCACTTGCGCCATCAACCAAACTTAGAGATTAACTTAAGTTCCCGGAAACATTTTATAAGTATTTTCAAAATTTAATACATATAAAACACTTCGCAGGGCAGACTTGCAAACGCAAAAAAAAAAAATTCCTTCCAAGTACTCACTCATATTTTTATATAAATAGAAATTAAGTTCTATTAAAGTTCAAACACTTTTTTTAAAAAAAAATAAACATAACTCTCTTACTGCTTTCAATCAAAAGCCACAAAAAAGAAAAATCAACTGAAGTTTTCAAGTGAAGTCCAAGGTCAGCATGTCACGTATGTTGAGATCCTGCAGATGTCTTAAAAGGCTTGTGCGACAAGATCCTCTGAAAGAAACAACTTTTGTCATGATGATCAGAAGCGGCTGCCCCCTCCGCTCACGGGAGACTCAAGATTGGACCTACTTCCCTCCCCCATGAGATTGCAGGCGGCCCCCCCCCCCGGGGGCCACCTGTGTGCAATGACGTATGTGGTCTCTGGCCTCTGGGGAAAATAAGAGGAGACAGAGCGAGGGAGATCAAGGAACGGGGATCCCATCTAAACAGCACTGGGGAGGTTGACATCCGCGCTGGGGTGAGACTTTTCAATGGTACAGATGCTGTAAGGCCTCCACGCTCCTGTTAGTAACCCCTCGCCCATGCTCTGTAAGGAAGTCCAATCAACCCACTGGTTCACCCCAGTGAACGCTGGTGGAATCGGCTTTTAGTCTGTCGGGAATGTCCTGTCTGGAAGAGCGGGCTTCGCCCCAGAAAAGAGTTTATACAGCATGGCTTTAAATGACACAGGTTTTCTTTTTCAGATGGCTACACGGTTGGCTCCTAGATCAACACAGAAGCTTCCATATACCCCGGATGAAGCTGACTTGTCGCTGTAAATTTGCTGGTTCTAAGGTTGCTCAGACTTGCAGCCGTGGTGTTCTGGAATAGCCTGAAATCCAGGTTTTGGGCAGGATCTGGAAACTATGTCTAGAATGATCTTCTCACAGGGTGGTGGGACCTCCAAGGGCCTGAGTTCTCCTACCTGTCCCATTATCTGCTTTTTTTTCTTTTCTTTTCTTTTTTTTTTTTTTTTTTTTGGTTTTTCGAGGTAGGCTCTCACTCTGGCTCAGGCTGACCTGGAATTCACTATGGAGTCTCAGGGTGGCCTCGAACTCACGATGACCCTCCTACCTCTGCCTCCCGAGTCCTGGGTTAAATGTGTGCGCCACCACGCCCAGCTCCATTACCTGCTTTTTAAAAATTAGACTTGTTTATTTATGAGAGAGAGAGAAAGGCAGGAAGAGAGAGAGATCGGGCACGCCAGGGCCCCTAGCCACTGAAAATGAACTCCACACGCATGTGCCCCCATGTGCATCTGGTTTATGTGGGTCCTAGGGACTCAAACCTGGGTCCTTTGGCTTCGCAGGAAGTGCCTTAACTGCTAAGCCATCCCTCCAGTTCCCTTTGTAAGAACAGAATCTGAAATCACTGATAACTTTCAGTCCTGACCCGCCGGAGGAGACCAGGCTGCATCGGACCACACCCCGCCCACAGGCCTGGCGAGGACCTGAGAGAGAACTCCCACCGCTTGTGGAAATCTCCCAAGGGCGGCTGGGAGGTTTCCCCCTCAGAAGCCGAAGCCCTTCTTGTCCATCAGTCTTGAGGCTGTTTCAGGGTTTCCCCCATTTACTACATTTGGTTTCCTTTGAAGTGATCAAGCTTGCTTTTCTCTTTGTTACCGGAGTTGAAAGAGGTGTCTTTTTCTTTTCTGATTATCCCCTAACACCATAGGTAGGACCGACTTGCTTTGAAAACAAAAATTCCCGAACGTGGGTCTCTTCTTCCCTTTTATCTTCACTTATTTTATGTCCCTTGGTTCCTGCAGCATATACTTCAACCCATTTCCTCTTTCCATGCCCCAGCAGAAGTCGCGCGGGCAATATTGAGCAGTTCTGGTCCTCGGGGTGGTGTGTCCGCAGGTGGCCACTGGAGGCGCATTTGTCCACTGGCTTCTGGAAGTCTACTCCATTCAATTCCCCGTCTAAGAGAAACGCATCCTTTACGCTGTGGGATTATTCCCACCAGCATGGAAACGAGACATCTGTGCTGATCGAAGGTCCATCTTCCTTTCCAAGGGTGAACTCGAGGAGACGAGGGGAAAATGAACATTTTGATCAGAACACCGGCGGTTTGAAAACAAGAAGTAAAACCGTGTGGAAGAAGTCGGCACACGAGGGCCTTTATTTTTCTTTCTTCTTTTCTTTCCGGCTTCTTATTTTTCATCTCCTGGAGTCAAACTCAAGATTCCTGTAGAGATCTTTTCTATCACAGGCGCACGTCGCCTGTGAGATTAACGATGGCCGCCGTGTTCCGTGGTATGCTGTCAGGCGAGGGGAGTCGCTGGGGACCTGCCCAGAGATGGGGCATTGACACCCTAGTAAAGAAATATGGGATCGCCCACACTTCTGAGTTTTTTTTTTTTTTTTTTTTTTTTTGGTTTTTGGAGGTAGGGTCTCACTCTGGCCCAGGCTGACCTGGAATCCACTATGTAGTCTCAGGGTGGCCTCGAACTCACGGCGATCCACCTGCCTCTGCCTCCCAAGTGCTGGGATTAAAGGCGTGCGCCACCACGCCTGGCACTTCTGAATTTTTATGTCATTTTGGAATGAAAGGCCATCTTGTCAGGTGCTGCTAAGCAAGTCATGTCTCCATGTCAGATGTCTGGGTGATCACCTGCCGGTGTCTTTGACCCAGCTCAAGGTGGGGGAGACATTCATTCCAAAGGCAAAACACACAAAGACAGTCTGCTTCATGTGGTGATCGCCGCCATCAATCGCACTTTTTATTGACAGGTGAGCAGAGAGAACAGGTGGTCCACTCTCTCCTGTGACCTGGCAACTGAAGACGTGTTACTTACTTTATTTTATTTTTGGTTTTTCGAGGTAGGGTCTCACTCTAGCCCAGGCTGATCTGGTATTCAGTATGTAATCTCAGGCTGGCCTTGAATTTATAGCGATCCTCCTACCTCTGCCTCCCAAGGGCTGGGATTAAAGGCGTGCGCCACCACGCCCAGAAAGAGGTGTTATTTTTTAATGTGGCAAAAGTTTGCTATGGGGCTGGAGAGATGGCTTAGCGGTTAAGTGCTTGCCTGTGAAGCCTAAGGACCCCGGTTTGAGGCTCGATTCCCCAGGACCCACGTTAGCCTAGATGCACAAGGGGGAACATGCATCTGGAGTTCGTTTGCAGTGGCTGGAAGCCCTGGCGTGCCCATTCTCTCTCTCTCTCTCTCTCTCTCTCTCAATCTCTCTCTCTCTCCTCCTTTCTGTCTGTCACTCTCAAATAAATAAAAATAAACAAGTGAACATGAGTATCTTGCATGTATGTTTAGATATACATATAGATACACAGCATGTGTCCAGATGTAAATGTGGGTGAAATATTCTTAAATTATACTGCTTTAATTATATGTAAAAGCAAATATTGTCCCATATGTACATACATGTCACAAAAACTCCAACATAGGAGTTGGGGAGATGACTCAGTGGTTAAGGAACTCTGCCACCCAGAGTTCAGAACTCCAGCACCCACGTGAAGCCAGACTCACAAGTGGCCCGCTCGTGTTTAATCCCGGTGTGAGATAGCAATGGGAGGCAGAGTTCGAATCCTGAAGCTCACTGGGGCAGCCAGTCTTGGCCTTCCCAGTGGCAAGCAACAATAAAAAGAGACCTGGTTTCACCCAAGGTAGAAGGGAAGACCAATACGCACGTCATGACACACAGACACTCATTCCATGATGAAAGCAGAAATAATGACAACAGCCTAACAATCAAATATTATCCTGAATATTCTGGAAAGAGATGGCTGCATTTTTTAACGTTTATGCCCTGGTACAGTTTGGTTTCCCTTTCATAGCGCCACATGACACCACGAGACATGAACACTTTGGAAGCAGAAGACAGACTATAGGAAAGCACTCTCTCAAAAGCCAGAGGACTGGGCTGGAGAGATTGCTCAGTGGTTAAGGCACTTGCCTGCAAAGGCTAAGGACCCAGGTTCCATCTCTCTCCAGATCCCACATAAGCCAGACACACAAAGGTGACGCAAGCGCAAGGTCACGCACACCCACTAGGTGGCGCAGGTGTCTGGAGTTCGATTTCAGAGGCTGAGACCCTGGCGTGCCGATTCTCTCTCTCGCACTGGACCTGAAAAAATACTCAGTTGGACACGAATGTAGTAAATCTCGATTGTCGAGGAATGCGGGTTAGGGGCTGTGGAGGTGGCTCACTGCATAGAACACATGCTGTGTGCCCCTGAATACTTGAGTCTGGATCCCCAGAGCCCATGTTAATGCTGAAAACTGAAGCAGGAATTGGTAATCCCAGTAGGGTTGTGGGGAGAAAGGAGACAGAGACAGACAGACCCCCCAGAAGCTCCTGGATGGAGTGGTGAATGAGAAGACACCACGCCTCAGACTGAGGTAGACGTCATCCTCTGATCTCTAAACATGCAACATGACATGCATGCCAACACACACACACACACACACACACACACACACACAACACACACACACACACACAACACACACACACACACACACACACACACACACACACACACACACACACACACACACACACACAACACACCACACACACACACACACACACACACACACAACACACACACACACACACACAACACACACACACACACACACACACACACACACAACACACACACACACACACACACACACACACACACACACACACACACACACAACACACACACACACAACACACACACACACACACACACACACACACACACACACACAACACACACACACACACACAACACACACACACACACACACAACACACACACACACACACACACAACACACACACACACACACACACAACACACACACACACACACACAACACACACACACACAACACACACACACACACACAACACACACACACACACACACACACAACACACACACACACAACACACACACACACACAACACACACACACACACACACACAACACACACACACACAACACACACACACACACACACACACACAACACACACACACACAACACACACACACACAACACACACACACACAACACACACACACACACAACACACACACACACACAACACACACACACACAACACACACACACACACACAACACACACACACACACACACACAACACACACACACACACACACACACACACAACACACACACACACACACACACACAACACACACACACACACACAACACACACACACACACACACACACACACACACACACAACACACACACACACACACACAACACACACACACACACACACACAACACACACACACACACACACACACACACACACACACACACACAACACACACACACACAACACACACACACACACACACACACACACACACACAACACACACACACACACACACACACACACACACAACACACACACACACACACACACACACACACACACAACACACACACACACACACACACACACAACACACACACACACAACACACACACACACAACACACACACACACACACACACACACACACACACACACACACACACAACACACACACACACACACACAACACACACACACACACACACACACACACACACACACACACACACACACACACACACACAACACACACACACACACACACACACAACACACACACACACACAACACACACACACACAACACACACACACACACACACAACACACACACACACACACACACACACACAACACACACACACACACACACACAACACACACACACACACACACACAACACACACACACACAACACACACACACACACACACACACACACACACAACACACACACACACACACACACACACACACACAACACACACACACACACACAACACACACACACACACAACACACACACACACAACACACACACACACACACAACACACACACACACAACACACACACACACACAACACACACACACACACACACACACACACACACAACACACACACACACACAACACACACACACACACAACACACACACACACACACACACACACAACACACACACACACACACACACAACACACACACACACACACACAACACACACACACACACACACACACACACACACACACACACACACACACACAACACACACACACACACAACACACACACACACACACACACACACAACACACACACACACACAACACACACACACACACACACACACACACACACACACACACACACACAACACACACACACACACAACACACACACACACACACACACACAACACACACACACACACACACACACACACAACACACACACACACACACACACACACACACACACACAACACACACACACACACACACACACAACACACACACACACACACACACACACACACACACACACAACACACACACACACACAACACACACACACACAACACACACACACACACAACACACACACACACACACACACACACACACACACACACACTCACACACACCCCTCCCTCTCTCTAAATAAATAAATACCATCAAATGCAAAAAATTCAGTTGGATAACTCTTGATTTTAGCTTTGCTATCTAGACTCAAAGGCTAGAAGGTAGGTGGATATCTCTTTTTTTTTTTTTTTTTTTTTTTTTTTTTTTGTTTGTTTTTCCAAGGTAAGGTCTCACTCTAGCCCAGGCTGACCTGGAACACACTATGCAGTCTCAGGCTGGCCTCGAACTCACGGCGATCCTCCCACCTCTGCCTCCCGAGTGCTGGGAATAAAGGCGCGCACCACCACGCCCTGGCTTCCCGCAATCTTATTTAGAAATGGGGTCCTTGCAAATGCGGCTCGTTAAGTTGAGATGGTAATGGAGCACGGTGCCCCCTAATCCAATGATACCTATGTCTGTGTATGAAGATGGTTATGTAAAGACTGACACACAGGAAGAAAACACGGAAGACGGAGGCCAGACTTGAAGGAATGCTGATACAAGCCAGGGAACACTAGGGGGTTGCAGTCAGCCCCCCCCCCCCACCCAAGGCTAGGATAGTTCTAGGAAGGTTCCTATAAGGAAAGTGTAAGAGAAAAACGAAAAGAGAAAGCCAGACTTGATCTCTACAGACAGACTGATTATTGAGAGGTACAGCGAGGGGCAGCAGCCTTCCCGCGGAATGAAGGCTGAAGCACTGGGCCGGGCTGGGGTGCAAGTTTATAAGGAGGACCCTAAGATAAACAGACTGGACCAGGTGCGGTAGATAAGGAACTTGTAGCTGTGTGTGTCCTTGTTCAGAATAGGCTGCTTCAGCCAGGAATGTCTAAGGGAGGGTACCCGGATGGTCTCTGGTCCTTCAAGGCCATCTGAGCTAAGGGGAGGACATCCATCAGGGGAGGTGCCCGGCTTATCTGGGGCTGAATGCCTCTGCTGTTTCTTTAAGACCTTCTAGTCTTAGGGATGGTTATTAACTCTTTAGTTCCCTCTGGTTTTCAGGGAAAGCTGTTAGCCCTTCAGTTCCTTTTCTCCAGTGTCAGGGGTGTCCCAGCCCTGCAGACGCCGGGGTTTCTAACCTTCACCCCAAGAACCGGGAGACCATCAATATGTTTCTGCTGCTGGAGCTGCACCATAGATGGGACTTTGTTACAGAAGCCCCCCCCCACAGCCCCCCCCAGAAAATAAATAGAGACACAATCCTCTATTTTGTTTTATACCCTCATGTCTTTTAGTGGAGAAAAATATTGCGAACATCTTTCCATGTCATTAAAATTTCTGCTATGATAGCCAAGATTAACTTTTTAAAAAATTATTTATTTATTTGAGAGAGAGAGAAAGAGGGAGGGAGGTGGGGGGAGAGAATGGGCGCACCAGGGCCTCCAGCCACTGCAAACAAACTCCAGACGCGTGCGCCCCCTTGTGCATCTGGCTTACGTGGGGCCTAGAGAATCGAACTGGGATCCTTTGGCTTTGCAGGCAAACACCTTAACTGCTAAGCCATCTCTCCAGCCCAAGATTAACTTCTATTCCTACTCAGAAAGTATGAACACATTTTTGCGGTGGACCTTACCGAGTTAACGCCGAGTCTCACTCCCCTCGGGCCTTCACAGGACAGGCTGGGGCTGTGGGCACACGTGGCTTTTGCATGGCACTCGACTGGAAGGTGGTTCTCCTGCCTTCTTTACCCGCGGTAGTGCCCATTGCCTCAGAGCAGGGCACTTCCAGGCCTTGTGCCTGGCCCTGGGGACGCTGGCATGTCAAGGCATCCATGGACTGTCCCAACATGCGGATCTCGCTGCGGCCACTCCTGAACGGCACGAGTTCAAGAAGTCTCAGTATGGCCTAGGGAGATGACTTAGCGGTTAAGCGCTTGCCTGTGAAGCCTAAGGACCCCGGTTCGAGGCTCGATTCCCTAGGACCGATGTAAGCCAGATGCACATCTGGAGTTCGTTTGCAGTGGCTGGAGGCCCTGGCGTGTCCATTCTCTCTCTCTCTCTCTCTCTCTGCCTCTTTCTCTCTCTGTCGCTCTCAAATAAATAGATAAAAACTTTAAAAACATAAAAAAAAAGAAGTGTCAGTAGGGTCCCATGTGGGTAGAACTGGGTTTGGTGGTGACCTCAGGGGCTGGAGAAGTGTGCTGTCTTTTATGTAGCGGAATCCCAAAGCTTCTTGCTTGCTGGAATGGATAGATGCTTAGAGGAAAATTATAGCCATTTATAGAAAACTAGGAACTAATGTTCATAGTCCAGAGTTGTATGGCATGAAATATACAATGCCACCCAGCTTTCTTCCGTCTGTTAATTTGCCTAACAGTCATGGCATCCTAACGCCCTAGGCACTGTTGTCCGTCTTATTTTACTCATGACAAACTGAGGTACAGAGAGGTTCTGTAATCTGCCCAAGATCTCAGAGCAGTGCAGCTGGGATTTGAAGCCAGGCAGCGTCGTGCCGAATATCGCGTTTATCACCACAAGCCCAGGAGCCGAATCCTCCAGCCTCCCACTGCCGAGTGTGGGGTCCTCATTCCGAATGCTTTCTCCCTCAAGAACGCATTAACTGAGCGGGGCTTCTGAGACTTGTCATGGTCCATGGATTTTTAATGATATTTGCTTTCTCTTTTTGCCATGATACTATACAGCCTTGGTTTTCATAGGTTATCTCACTGTTTTGAACGATTTTATTGAGAATTTTATATTGTAATTTGATTGTAATTACTTCTACCCCCTCCCACTGAATCCCTTCTTCTTTCCAGCTAGTCGCTCTTCCATTCTTTTAAAAAATATTTTATTTACTTATTTGTTTGAGTGGGGGAACAGATATAGAGAAAGAGAATGGGCGCGCCGGGGCCTCCAGCCGCTGCAAACGAACTCCAGACGTGTGTGCCCCCTTGCGCATCTGGCTAACATGGGTCCTGGGGAATCAAACCTGGGTCCTTTGGCTTTGAAGGCAAATGCCTTAACCACTAAGCCATACTCTCCAGCCCTCTTCCATTTTTTTAAACTAATTTTATTTATTTGAGAGAGAGAAAGACAGAGAGAGAGAGAGAGAGAGAGAGAGAGAAAATGGGCACACCAGGACCTCCAGCCACTGCAAATGAACTCCAGATGCATGCACCACCTTGTGCATGTGGCTGATATGGGTCCTTGGAGAATCAAACCTGGGTCCTTTGGCTTTGAAGGCAAATGCCTTAACCTCTAAGCCATCTCTCCAGCCCTCTTCCATTAAAAAAAATATTTTATTTATTTGAGAGAGAGAGAAAGAGGAAGAGAGAGAGAGAGAGAGAGAGAGAGAATGAATGGGCACACCAGGGCCTCCAGCCACTGCAAATGAACTCCAGATGCCTGCGTCCCCTTGTGCATCTGGCTGACATGGGTCCTTGGAGAATCAAACCTGGGTCCTTTGGCTTTGTAGGCAAACGCCTTAAGCACTGAGCCATCTCTCCGGCCCCCTCTCTTCCACTTTGATGTCTCCCATTTTTCCCCAGCCTCCATAATCTGTGTCAAAATGAGCCCAGCATTGGGCAGGTCTTATGAAGGTAACGGCAGCTGGATGCCCTGGCGTGCCCATTCTCTCTCTCTCTCTCTCTCCCCCTCCCTCCCGCCCTCCTCTCTCTCTCTTTCTCTGTCAAACAAACAAACGAATAAAAATAAAATATATTTTTTAAAAAATACAGAACTCATCCCCAGTCTCCCAGAATCCTACAAGGGCGAGTTCACCAAACGCTGCGTGACAAACTTGTAGGAACTGGCCTCGTTCTCATCTCCAGAGACTTCCTTCACTGGTCAGAGGCACTTGTTAGTGAGTCCCGAATAACTAAGGCAAGTACCTGTCCTTATTAGTGCGCATGTGTGTGTGTGTGTGTGTGTGTGTGTGTGTGTGGAGAGGGGGAGGGAGGAAGAGTTGAAGGGAGAGAGAGAGAGAGAGAGAGAGAGACGAGGATGAGCACATTAGGCAATCCATTTGGAAATTATTAATTCACCCCTCAAGTACGGACCAGGAGCCATTCTGTGTTTGTGTTTGGGGAATATCAGAGTGGAAAAAAAAAAAAAAAAGGAAACACCAAAAAGCATAAAGGCGTTGGTCTCTATCCTCACGAAGGAGAAGTAGACATTTGATGCGGTGAAGGCAGGGAAATAGCAGGTGCTCAGGTGAGAATACACTGGCCATAGTAACAAGGAGGAGGAGGGCAGGTGGGGTCAGGGGGGCGGCGGGGGGGGGGGCGGAGGCAGGAGAAGGGTCACTGGAGGTTTAATGACATTCTCAAGGAGCCCTGTCGAGGAAGGGGACTCAGCTGAAATCTTCAGGAGGAAGGGGTTGGCACGTGGGCATCCCCGGAGGCTTTTTTTTTTTTTTCGAGGTAGGGTCTCACTCTAGCCCAGGCTGACCTGGAATTCACTATGGAGTCTCAGGGTGGCCTCGAACTCACGGCGATCCTCCTCCCTCTGCCTCCCGAGTGCTGGGATTAAAGGCGTGCGCCACCACGCCCGGCTTCCCGGAGGCATTTGAAGCACAGAAATTACTCTGGGGTCTAAGACCTGGAGTAGCGTCTGTCTGCTGCGCTCCAGTACCATCAGGCCTAGTGGGGTTAGCCTGGAGGGTTAGGTCAGCAGAGAAAAGGCATGGCCACTGGTGGGTACAGTGAGGGGGTCGGAGCCGGCAGTGTGGCATGGTCCAGCCGGAGAAACAGCGTTTCCCCGTTCCACAAGAGTCACCTTGGAAGCAGTTTCAGTGGCTATAGCAGCAACTGGACGAGAGGCCACAGCGCTGGGGACAGAGGTGGGGCCCCGGAGACTGTAAGAGAAGCAGAGTCACCTGTATGTGATTGTGGGGTGTGAAAGAGAAGAGCTCAGAATGACTCAGAAGTTTGAAGACGGGCTGGAGGAGGGGTGGCTTAGCGGTTAAGGCGCTTGCCTGAGAAGCCAAAGGACCCACGTTCGATTCCCCGGGACCCACGTCAGCCAGATGCACAAGGGGCGCACGCGTCTGGAGTTCGTTTGTGGTGGCTGGAGGCCCTGGCGTGCCCATTCTCTCTCTCTCCTGCTTCTCTCAAATAAATAAATAAATAAATAAAAACCAGTGCTGGGAGCTCATGGCTGAAGGATGGTAAGTGTTACATGTTAGATTGGCTGGTTTATAGTATATATCCTCTCCCTCTCTCTCTCTCTCTCTCTGTCTCTCTCCCTCACACACACACACACACACACACACACTATAGGATACATTATACATGAAGAGATTTGCCTTTCAGGAATTGGCTCCTGCAGCCGTGGGGGGAGCAACACTGCAGTGCATGGAGAAGCCAGCTGGATGAACGCTCAGGCAGGAATGGATGCCAAATTCCTTCTGGAGAAAATCTCAGGATTTGCTCTCTTAAATAAGTTTATTATATTCTTTTAAATTAACATACAGAGCAGTGGGCTCCATCATGGATTTAAAAAAATTTATTTTTATTTATTTGAGGGAGAGAAAGAGGCAGAGAGAGGGAGAGAGAGAGAGAGAGAATGGGTCACTGCAAACAAACTCCAGACGCGTGCTCTCCCTTGTGCATCTGGCTTACCTGGGTCCCGGGGAATCGAACCTGGGTCCTTTGGCTTTGCAGGCAAACGCCTTAACCCCTAAGCCATCCCTCCAGCCCTATCGTGGAATTTTCATACATGTGCAACATACCTTTGCTCTCACCTCTCCCCCCCCCGCCCATTTACCATCTCTTTCGCCCTTAAATCTCTTTTGCTGATTAAATGAAGCCCACCTACACACTGGAAGTTGATTGCCTTCACTCGGAGTTAACGTACTGTAGATTCTGACCGATTTACAGAAACACGTTCACAACCGCGTGCGGGTTTGTGCCGTAACCGCCGCATCCTGAACTCGTGTCTTTCCGATCGGTTGTCTTCTTCGGAGAATCCTGACTGATGATCCAGATGTTCTGGGGAGGGCTTGAAGTTATCAAGGCAGTGGGGTTACTTAGGCAAGAAGAGGGCAGCTCTTGCCCAACGTCGAGTGTGGACACGGAAAAGGCTGTGACGCAGCAGGGGCAGTGGCCGAGGGCAGGTGCCCGGGCCTGGGAAATGAGGCTGATGCCTGGACATCCAGAGACACCTGAACTGCAGAGCTGACATCAGCATCCTGGCAACATGGAGAACCTGGAGGACGGTGACAAGGGTCCTCTGAGCCCAGAGGAAGCGAGGGTGGAGTCTGGCGGAGTGGACTTGGGAGAGAATTTGAGGAGAGTTTAGAGTTGAGCAAAAGACGGGTTATTGCAGGAGGCCTTTCTCTCTCTCTCTCTCTTTCTTTCTTTCTTTCTGTCTGCCTGTCTTTCTTCTTCCTTCCTTCCTTCCTTACTTCCTTTCTCTTTCTTTCTTTGTTTGTTTCTTTCTTTTTCTTTCTTTCTGTCTGCCTGTCTTCTTCCTTCCTTTCTTTCTTTCTTCTTTCTGTCTGCCTGTCTTTCTTCTTTCTTCCTTCCTTCCTTTTTCTTTCTTTCTTTCTTTCTTTCTTTCTTTCTTTCTTTCTTTCTGTCTGTCTGTCTTTCTTCTTCCTTCCTTCCTTTCTCTTTCTTTCTTTCTTTCTTTCTGCCTGTCTTTCTCCTTCCTTCCTTCCTTCCTTCCTTTCTGTTTGTCTATCTTTCTTCTTCCTTCCTTCCTTCCTTTCTCTTTCTTTCTTTCTTTTTTTCTGTCTGCCTGTCTTTCTTCTTCCTTCCTTCCTTTCTTTCTTTCTGTTTGTCTGTCTTTCTTCTTCCTTCCTTCCTTTCTTTCTTTCTGTTTGTTTTTCTTCTTCCTTCCTTCCTTCCTTCCTTCCTCCCTCCCTTCCTTCCTTCCTTCCTTCTCTCTCTCTTTCTTTCTTTCTCTATCTGTCTTTCTCTTCCTTTCTTTCTTGCTGGGAGACAGATAACTGGTGGTTCAATAATTTGGGGGGGGGGGCAGTCAGTCTCTCTCTCTTTTCCCACATGATGGCTGGTTAGTTACAGGCTTGTGTGCTGATTGGGAATGACCTTGGAGAAAGTGATGGTGCGGGAAAGGCCGTGGGCCTCGCTGGACACAGTCCTCGAGTGGGTCAGAAGGACGTGGAACAGAAAAGAGAGATGGCCCTTTAAGAGGAACGCGGGTCCGTCTCAAACACAGGTTGTTGAACTTGAGCCCAAGTCACCCGAGGCGTGCGGATGGGAGGCGGGATCCGTGAGCCCAGATGCTTGTCAGCGGGAGAGGTGAGGGAGCCGGGCCAATGCCTTCTGGGTGCTTCCATTTCCCTAGGCTAGCGGAAAGCGGTGCTGGTAGAAAGGAAGGCTTTGGGAGCCCGGGGGAGAAAACAAGAGGTTGACGGAGGGGAAAGGGGCACTGAGTGAGCCAGGGCCTCTGTGGTCCGACAAGCCTGGCATTACTAATGACCCACTTGGGGGGGGGGGTGTCTCCACCCTGGATTGAAAGGAAGATCAAACAACATGTTGCTTATCAGCCACGGTCAGCTGCTAGAGAGCTGGGGCTGAGGACAGTGGCTTTGCCAAGCATTATGGTTCGGATATAAAAGGTTCTCCCTCCGGGCTCATATGCTAAAGGCTTGGTTGCCAGCCGAATGGCCTCAAGGGAGGGATTCGATCATCAGTGGCCTACACCCAGTCGACGGATTAACGCACAGACGGATTCACAGTTTTGTCTCATTATTGGGAGATGCTAAAGACCTTAGAGGCGGAGCCTCATCGGAGGAAGCAGGCTGCCGCTGGCCTGTGTCCTTTGGGGTATGTCTTGTCCTGGGCTGCCCCTAAGTAAGCAAAGCTCTTCTGCCATGAGCCCCTTGCCGTAATGCCAGGCCTCATCTTGGGCTCAGAAGCAATGGCAGCGGCCAACCATGCACTGAAACCTCTAAACCTATGAGCAGAGCAAGCTTTCCTCAGCTAAGATTTGTTTGTTTGTTTGTTTGTTTTTCGATGTAGGGTCTCACTCTAGCCCAGGCTGACCTGGAATTCACTATGGAGTCTCAGGGTGGCCTCGAACTCACGGCGATCCTCCTACCTCTGCCTCCCGAGCGCTGGGATTAAAGTCGTGCGCCACCATGCCCGGCAAAGCTGTTTTGATCAAGCATTTTTCATCGCAGCTGAAAACTGACTCGTGCTAGACAGGGATGGCGAGGCCCCGGGCCAGCGATTCTAAAGCGTGCGGGGAGTTGAGTGTGGAGGGAAGGAAGGGCTTCTGGGAGGGAGGGAGACAGGACAGGGGGAGAGGCAGAGATCAGTGGCAAAGAGGACCTCAAGGACCACAGGGTGGACACCAGTGGTCTTGGAAGGGTGATGTGTCTGAGGAAACACACACAAAAAACATTATGGAGAAGGAGAGCTGATAGCTGTGAGGTTTGATGGGATTCCAATTTGATAAGAAGAGGCTCTGAACTGTGAATGTTTAGGGAAGTGCAGGGATAAGATGAGTATTATAGAGACATTGATAGAGAAGGAGTGACTGGAACTCGACGTAGGGTGCTTAAGACGTGACTCTCCGAGCAAGTGAATCTGAGGTGAGGCCTAGAGGCAGAATGGGAGACAGACAGAGAGAGAGAGAGAGAGAGAGAGAGAGAGAGGAGACTAGGCTTCATGAATGGATCGTTTGTTAGGTGAGGAAATACAATGTCCAATGGACAATGGGCTAGATAGGCGTTAGCAATATCCTGGGTGCAGATGCAGTCAGAGAGGCCATGTTTGAAGCCAGGGGCGGGGAGTGTGGACGAACAAAAGAGATCAGATGACACAGGGTATGAAGCAAGGGAGCGCTAAGGTCTGATATGTGACATCACATAGAAGATAGACTGTGAAGGATCAGGACCTTGGGGGCCAGAGCTTGCTCTGTGCCAACACACCCTCACTGAAGCCTTTCAGCAGTCCCACCTTAGAGAGGGTATTTTTAAAAAAAATTTTTATTTTTATATATTTATTTGAGAGTGACAGACAGACAGAGAGAGAAAGAGGCAGATAGATAGAGAGAGAGAGAGAGAATGGGCGCTCCAGGGCCTCCAGCCATTGCAAACGAACTCCAGACGCGTGCGCCCCCTTGTGCATCCGGCTAACGTGGGTCCTGGGGAAATCGAGCCTCGAACCGGGGTCCTTAGGCTTCACAGACAAGCGCTTAACTGCTAAGCCATCTGTCCAGCCCCGGGAATTTTTTTTTTTAAACCAATTTTCAGTGGAGGAAACTGGGGCCTTGGCCAGGAAAAGGCAGAGCCGGGACTGAAGCTCTGGCAGATTGGGGGCTCAGGATCACTTGAAGGGGTGCAGGCCAGGCAGGACCTGGGTAGTTCAGACGAGGAGGGAGGAAGGTCAAGACGGAGCGGGCGGCCGTGGCTTGTGTAGGAGCAAGTGAGCAGTGAGGGGTGACTTCTAAGTTGGGACCTGGGAGACTGGGTCACGGTGTTTCCATTTTTCCAGTAGGGAGATCGAGGAAAGAAGGCAGTTTGAAGGAGGAAATATGAGACTGTACTTGTGAGTTGGAGATGCTCGTGAGACACTGAAGCGATTCTACCAGAGAGGCTACACAGTAGGATCCACTCACTGAGCCCTTGCAGAAACCAGATTCGTCAGGGAACTTTGAGTATTATCTGTCTGTGGATGGCATTCTGATCCAATGGACAGAGTGTGGAAGGGAGAGGATTTGAAAGCTTAAGGCTGAGCCTGAGGTGGGCCAATGTCACGGGAAGGTCAGCGAAAGGCAGCGATTTCAGTTAAAGAGATCCTGCGGCTCCCGGCCGTGCCAGGGCACAACCTCCTCTCTGCCGGTGACCTGCTCCTTGAGGTCTTAACCCCTGTGCTCGTGCCAATGTCCCGCATGCCAGTGCAGCCCATGACATAGCCCTTCGATGCGGTGTCTGAATTCACAAGCAGACAGGGGGTGGCCACCGCTCCGATTCGATCCTCCAGTGCAAAGGGTTGCCCGGAAGAGACACGTGGAAACCCAAGCATCCCATCACGAAGGCTTGAACTCAGAGCACCAAGCTCATTCTTCCTCCAGCAGCAGGTGTGAGGTTCGGGACCCACCAAGACCACGCAGACCGCTCTGAGGGCAAAGACGGAAGCTTTTATTCAGGGAACAACACGAGCTTCCAGGACTGACTCTCAAGAGCGGAGCACAGCCGACCTGAGATTCCAGAAAGTGGGCTTTCTAGGGCTCTTCAGTTTTGGGGGGGAAGGTGAGGAAGGGAAAATAATGTAATGTTCTTACATTAGTCATTTCACAAAGCTAGGGGGTGAGACCTGAACAGTGAGCAGGTGACTTAAGAGATAAGGGGACAGGAAACCGTGACCTGGGGTGGGGGGTGGGGGGCAATGTTAGGCAAAAAAAAAAGAGATAATGGCTGGGCCGTTTCTTGCGTAATGTGGATAAGTTTCTGTCACCATCCTGCTGTCCTCGGTGATTGCATTTTTGGGGAGCCCATCCCCAACCTAACACCAGGGCTGTCATAGATCCGGCGATGGATGCTTCTCTGAGCTCTGTGTGGCTCCTGAGATCTTCCGGGAGGACCCAGGAGCACCTTGGCTTGTTTTGTGGGCGGTTTCGTGTGGATTTCTGCTTGTCGCCTTCATCCATCATTTCCGCTGTCTCCCCAGGAACAGCCTGAAGTTTGTTCTCATCTTGACGCCTGGCCAGCTTCATATTTTAAAGACATATTCTAGCTGGCTCTTTCCTACCGATTTTGGCTTCATGCAGTAACCGGTTCTGGCTCTAAATTAAGCATTTGTAAATATTTGTTTTAACTCCTTTCTGCATTAAAAAATATTAAACACCTGGGCTGGAGAGATGGCTTAGCGGTTAAGCGCTTGCCCGTGAAGCCTAAGGACCCCGGTTCGAGGCTCGATTCCCCGGGGACCCACGTTAGCCAGATGCACAAGGGGGCGCACGCGTCTGGAGGTCGTTTGCAGTGGCTGGAGGCCCTCTCTCTTTCTCTGGGTGCCGCTCTCAAATAAATAACTAAAAATAAAAGTATTAAACACCTACATACCAGGATCCGCTACATTTGTTGAAGGTTCTCTCCGACAAAATTTAATATTTCGTTATGTTGCCTTTCTGGATGGCTGACACGGCTTTACTTTTAAAAAAAATACGCTACAAGATCTCTGGCTTTTATACCGCATTGCTGCCTAAAATTTAACTGTTTTATTTGGAGACAATGATGAATAAATTTGAAAAGGCCAAGTAGCATCCCGGCTACGAGTAACTCAGCCCACGGTGATCACAGAGCACCAGACAAGGGGAAATGTAGTTCAGATAAAATATTAATGGGAAGAAATGAAAGCCTATTTCTCATTGCCTCGGGCCACGTATATGTGCATTGGACACATTGATGCTTTTTTCTTTTTTTTTTTTCCTTTTCTCCCCCTTTGGGTAATCTAGTCTATGTCCTTGTGAGATGTGAAAACACGGTTTTTAACAATATGCTCTAAATTTATTCCAGGGGCACTGATGTGAAAATCTGCTGTAAGAATTAATCCCAGCACTCGGGAGGCAGAGGTAGGAGGATCGCTGAGAGTTTGAGGCCACCCTGAGACTACAGAGTGAATTCCAGGTCAGCCTGAGCTAGAGTGAGACCCTACCTCGAAAAACCAAAAAAAATAAATAAATAAAAAAAAATAAAAAAAATAAAAAAATAAAATAAAATAAAAAAAAATATAAAAAAAAAAAAAGAATGAGGTGCTGGGCCGTTTACTTCTGTGCTAGGCGTTCCATTATCTCCATCTCCTGGCGTCTTCACTGCTCAAGATGGGGGACCTCCTCCACACTTGCTGTGTCATATGATGGGGGGGGGTTGGTGGTCACTAGCTGTCCTTGGAAAAATCTCCTATGTGGAAGCCGGGCTTGGCGGTGCAGGAAGAGGGTGCTATGTATCAACAGCGTGCAGGTTAAGACCCCCACAGTTGTGCGGCTGGTGTGGACTGATTTATTTATTTATTTTTTTCTTTTCTACTTTTGAGAGACAGAGAGAGGGAGAAAGAGGCAACGAGCAAGCGAGCGAGCGAGAGAGAGAGAGAGAGAGAGAGAGAAGAATGGGCACGCCAGGGCCCTTTCAGCTGCTGCATGCAGATGTGTTCAGATGCGTGCACCCCCTGGTGCGCCTGTGTGACATTGCGTCGCTTTTGCGTGTGGCTCACGTGGGACCTAGAGATTCGAACACGGGTCCTTAGGCTTCGCAGGCAAGCGCCTTAACCGCTAAGCCATCTCTCCCGCCCCTGGGCTGATCGTTTTTTTTTTTTTTTTTTAACTTTGTGTTTAGTTGATACGTGGCTGTACGAGATTGTTGGGCATGGTGTGGTATTTCAGCACACTTCCGTGATGTATGAGAATCATAATGGCATTCCCATCGCCTTAAAAGGGGGCATTCACATACCCCTCCTGTAGTGACCCTGAAATAAAAGTAAAGCACATTGCCGTGTAGTCTTTTGGCCCTGCTGTGAGCTACAACACTTGGACTGACTCCTCTTTTCCTATAGACTGTTTTCTGACCCCTTCCATGCCCCCCCCCGCACCTCACCGCCCCCCCCTCCATAACTAAGCAATAGTGTCTCCTTCCTTGCCGCGAAATCAGCTTGCTTATTTTCCACATATGTGCAAGATGTGCCATGCTCGTCTCCCTGTGTTTTTGTTCTTTCTCGTTTTCACAGTGCCCTCCAGGGTGTGGGTGACCACGTTACTATAGACTATACAGTTTCTCGTCCTTTAAAATACTTTATTTCTATTTGTTTATTTGAGAGAGACAGAATGGGCGTGCCAGGGCTTCCAGCCACAGCAAATGAACTCCAGACGCGTGCGCCACCTTGTGCGTCTGGCTTATGTGGGTCCAGGGGAATCGAACTGAGGTCCTATGGCTTTGCAGGCAAAAGCCTTAACCGTTACGCCATCTCGCCAACCTAGTTTCTTCTATTTTTGTTTTTTTTTTTAATGGCTGTATAGTTTTTTTTTGGCAGATCAGTACTTACTTTCATCAGATATGACTGCATTTGACTAGCACTTGTTCATACCTGCCTTGTGTATGTATGTTGGATTTGATGTTAAGGTATATTATTTCAACACTTTTATTTAACCTCACCGGACCCGGCTTTGTGTAAGACAAGAGTGATAGTCTTAGGCAAAGCTCACTGTTGTTTCAAGCTTCATGACGGACATTTTATCGTTACAAGGGCACCAACTGTTCATTGTAGAGAACTTTTAATGAAATCTTTGCTATTTCTGTCACCCAGGAAACCACGCTATTTTGTTGATCCTTCCTGCTTTGCCTAGACGTGTGCAGGTGTGTGTATGTATGAGAGATGTTTAAATAATTGACTCGCATTCAAAATAAATGTTACATCCTACTTTTGATCTGCGATATTGTATTTTGAGCACATTTCCACATTGTTACATTTTCCCCAAACATAATTTTTATAAATAATCTCATAGCTAGGTCATAATTTTTTTTTTTTTTTAGTTCTTTCTTGAGAAAGTGGCATGTATTGTTGCCAGTCTCTTAATCTGGTTTTCAAAGGGTACCCTAGACAACTTTTTATATAACTCTTTTAAAATTTTTTTAGGGCTGGAGAGATGGCTTCGCGGCTAAGGCGTTTGTCTGCCAAAGCCAAAAGATCCCGGTTCGATTCTTTAGGACCCACCTAAGCCAGATGCACAGGGGGGGGGGGGGGCTCATGCATCTGGAGTCTGTTTGCAGTGGCTGGAGGCCCTGGCATGCCCATTCTCTCTCTTTCTCTCTCTCTCTTTCTGCCTCTTTCTCTCTCTCAAATAAATGAATAATAAAATATATCTAAATTTTTTAAAGAACATATTTTTACTATATATTTATTTATTTTTAATTTTTTTTTTGTTTATTTAGGTTATTTGAGAGTGACAGAGAGAAGGAGGCAGAGAGAGAGAGAGAGAGAATGGGCGCGCCAGAGCTTCCAGCCTCTGTAAACGAACTCCAGATGCGTGCGGCCCCTTGTGCATCTGGCTAACGTGGGTCCTGGGGAATCGAGCCTCGAACTGGGGTCCTTAGGCTTCACAGGCAAGTGCTTAACCGCTAAGCCATCTCTCCAGCCCTATTTTTATTTATTTATTTGCAAAGAGAGGGTGAGCAAGAGAGAAAGGGTGTGCCCGGGCTTCTTGCCACTGCAAATGAACTTCAGATGCATGCGCGGCTTTGTGCACCTGGTTGACGTGGGTACAAGCGATCCAAGCCCAGGTCATCTGGCTTTGCTAACAAGCACCTTTAACCACTGAACCATCTCCCAGCCCTTGAATAACCCTTGCTTCAACTCTCTGGCTTTTTCTCGAGGCATTTAGACCCAGGTGCTGAGCCCCGTAGCATGTGCTTCTGCTCTGGTTCATCTGAGGGAGACATCTACTAAACACAAGATGTTTCTCTGGCACAGAACAGAGAATGGGAATGACCTGGGGTCTTCCCACCTTAGGGACGCTGACGGTGTTTGAATGCATGTTTAGGAACATATTAGCACGTTTTAGCCCTTTCCTCAGTTCCTTTTTTTTCTCAGCAGAACTTTCTCCCAGATTGAAGCTGTGAGTCTCCCATCAACGATGGGTCTCAGTTTGTAGGAAGTACGGACTTCAGGCTTTATAGGCATTTCAGTGAAATGCTAGCCAGAGTTTTTTTTTTTTTAATTTGTTTATTTTTATTTATTTATTTGAGAGCAACAGAGAGAGGAAGAGGCAGATAGAGAGAGAGAGAGAGAGAATGGGCATGCCAGGGCTTCCAGCCACTGCAAATGAACTCCAGACGCGTGCGCCCCCTTGTGCATCTGGTTAATGTGAGTCCTGGGGAATCAAGCCTCGAACCGGGATCCTTAGGCTTCACAGGCAAGTGCTTAACGGCTAAGCCATCTCTCCAGCCCCAGCCAGAGATTATTTTAATCTTGAAAATCAGGCCACTTTCATCTCAAAGGTGCTAACTTTCAAAGGGGCTCTTTGAAGTTTCTCTAGATCCAAGTGTAGGAAATGTTTTGTATATGACTCTGGTCACGTAGCAAGGGTGAAAGGGAGTATTGATGTAAGATTTTTGAGGTTCAGGAGGAGTCTTCCAGAATTTTTGAATCCCAAGTTTTGAGTTCTGTTCTATTGTTAATAAAGAATTTAAGCTGGGCGTGGTGGCGCACGCCTTTAATCCCAGCACTTGGGAGGCAGAGGTAGGAGATTTGCTATGAGCTCGAGGCCAGCCTGAGACTACATAGTGAATTCCAGGTCAGCCTGAGCTACAGACCCTACCTCAAAAGACAAAAAACAAAAAACAAACAAACAAACAAAAAAGAATTTAATAGGACTGAAATGGCTTAGTAGTTAAGGCACTTGCATGCTAAGCCTAAGGATCCAGGTTCAATTCCCTAGGACCCATGTAAACCATGTGCACAAGGTGGTGCAAGCGTCTGGAGTTTGTTTGAAGAGGCTGAGAGCCCTGGCATGCCCATTCTCTCTCTCTCTCTCTCTCTCTACCTCTCTCAGATTCTCAAATAAAAATTAAAAAAAAGAATTTAATAAAGAGAGACTCAAGAAGGATAAATTATGAATTTTTTTGTGTTTTTTGAGGTAGGGGTAGGGTCTCGCTGTAACCCAGGCTGACTTGGAATTCACTATGTAGTCTCAGGGTAGCCTTGAACTCACAACAATCCTCCTACCTCTGCCTCCCAAGTGCTGGGAATTAAGGGTATGTGTCACCATGCCTGGCTAAGAATAAATTATGAATTATTAAGTTTATTTAGGGGGAAAAATCACAAACTGTGGAGATTATTTAAGGGAGATTGGGGTCTAGGAAGGGAGACTAATAGGTGGGAAGTAGGAAACACACTCTCATATGGAAAACAGCATGGTTCATGAGATCCTTTTAAGAGAAATTGAGGCCTCTAAAGAGAGATCAGGGGCTGGAGAGATGGCTTAGCGGTTAAGCGCTTGCCTGTGAAGCCTAAGGACCCTGGTTCGAGGCTCCATTCCCCAGGACCCACGTTAGCCAGATGCACAAGTGGGCGCACGCGTCTGGAGTTCATCTGCCGTGGCTAGAAGCCCTGATGTGCCCATTCTCTCTATCTGCCTCTCTCTCTTTCTTTCATAAATAAATAAATAAAGTATTGTTTTTTTTTTTTTAAAGAGAGAGACCAGAGTCAAGCTGCAAGCATATGCAAGAGAAACTGAGGCCTTTAGAGATATTAGAGAGAAGCTGCAAGCACATCAAGGATAGAACTTAGCTCCATAGGCAGAGAGCGTTAGAAAGAACATACGTGGCATCCGCCATGTGTTTTCCTGAAGAGGGAAAATATCAAAGCAGAGGCCAAGAGATTCAGAGGAGAAATGAGTGATGAAGAACGGGGGTTCCACTCACGGCTACTCTGAGTTTAGAGTAAGGACGCAGGCAGCTGGTGAGAGCACCCACCACGGGGTAGATTCGGAGATCAGAGAAAAATCATACATGCCATTAAAGCGTGTAGTGAACCCCAAACTATAAAGCAGAGGCAGGAAGAAAGGTTTAGATCAAGAACCAATGCTGGGCTCTCCCACCCCCACAGCTGGGGGGTGTCAGGTAGGGACAGGCTCCCAAAACGGAGTCACCAAGGACAGCAGAAGAGGTGACAGAGACATAAGGAAGTGGGTCATCCACATTCCTCCAGAAACCACCCAGTCATTATCCTTTCCTTGCCTAAGAATCCCCCAGGTCTAGGTTTCCTGTCCCCGTATCTCCCAGGTCACCTGCTCACTGTTATGGTCTCACCCCCTAGCTATGTGAAACGGCTAATGTAAAGAACAAAGGAGTTCTTTTCCCTGTCTCACCTTCCCCCCAAAACGGAAGAGCCCTATAAAGCCCGCTATCTGGAATCTCAGGTTGGCTGTGCTCCGCTCTTGAGAGTCAGTCCCTGGAAGCTCGTGATTTTCCCGAACAAATGCTTTCATCTTTGCCTCAGAGCGGTCTGTGTGGTCTCAGTCACTCCCGAACCTTCCAGGTGGGGGTAGAGGCCAGACTCAGGTGTGTCTGAGCAGCACTGGAGAAGAGCTGGGGAGAGCCACATATACCTGGGGTCGTGCCAGGAGAGAAGGGAGGGAGGGGACTGGGAGGCCGCAGCCTTTACAGCATCAGATTCAGGTGCATAAGGGGAAGACCAGATTGGCTAGTAAATTTGAAGGATGAATGGAGGTTCAGCCCACTTGGGTCAGCCCACCACGTAGCACTGTGGGCAGCAGGGGGCACTGTAGATCATTCGTGATCAGACATGAGTTCCACTTCTGCCAAGAGCCCCCTTCCTGTGCCAGGGTGAGGTGGCATGTGGTGTGGCACCTCCTGGTTCTCTTTGAGCCTCAATCCCTAACTGAAACTGCCTTTAAAAAGCTAGCTTTAAACCCGGCGCGGTGTCGCACACCTTTAATCCCAGCGCTCGGGAGGCAGAGGTAGGAGGATCGCCATGAGTTCAAGGCCACCCTGAGACTACAGAGTGAATTCCGGGTCAGCCTGGGCTAGAGGGAGACCCTACCTTGGAAAACCAAAACAAAAAAAGCTAGCTTTCTCCTATCCATCTTCAGTACCATAGTGATATATATTTTAAATACTTTGTACTTTTATTTATTGAATTTATAGAAAGAGACGGAGGGGGGCTCAGAGAATGGGTGCACCAGGGCCTCCCTTGCAAACAAACTCCAAATACATGCAACCACCTTGTGCATCTGGCAGACGTAGATCCTGGGGAATTGAACCTGGGTCCTTTGGCTTTGCAAGCAAGGTCCTTAGCCACTAATCCATCCCTCTAGCCCGTGATACATTTTCATGACAGTTTAGAATGCAGAATTGGTAAAAAGCCTTTCTCAGAATCATGGGGAAAGAATAGCTATGATTTTTGCATTTTAGTGCTTTTTAAAACATAAATTTGTCTTCTCCAGATCGAAGGAATACCTTTGTTCCCAAGATCTCTTGCTGTCCTTCTGCAGGCTGCCTGTTAAAGATAGGATGCTGGGCTGGAGAGATGGCTTAGCGGTTAAGCGCTTGCCTGTGAAGCCTAAGGACCCCGGTTCGAGGCTCCATTCCCCAGGACCCACGTTAGCCAGATGCACAAGGGGGTGCACGCGTCTGGAGTTCGTTTGCAGTGGCTGGAGGCCCTGGCGCGCCCATTCTCTCTCTCTATCTCTGCCTCTGTCTGTCTCTCTCAAATAAATAAAATAACAAAAAAAATTAAAAAAAAAAGATAGGATGCTGTCCTTTTCTTTTTGCTTTTATTTTTGTTTTTTCGAGGTAGGGTGTTGCTCTAGCCCAGGCTGACCTGGAATTCACTGTGGAGTCTCAGGCTGGCCTCGAACTCACGGCGATCCTTCTACCTCTGCCTCCCGAGTGCTGGGATTAAAGGTGTGCGCCACCATGCCCGGCTTGAATTTCTTTATTTTCCACATTTTTTTTTTTAACTAGTTAAACAGCGTTCCTGTAGATTGGCTCAGAGCATAAAGCAGTTCATTTGAAGTGGTCTGTTTCGCATTTATCTCCTGCCTCTTTGTTCCCAGCACAGTGGAGTGTGGGTCCCTGGGTTTGAAGTCTTTGGTGCTTTGTTGGGGGGCGGTTGTCCCCCCCAAAGCTTGTCTTTGTTCTTCTAATCCCTGCCTCCACTTCTCTTCCCCGTCTGCCCAGGCCGAGCAGGTTCTCTGATGTTGCACATCTGGTCCATTCATAGACTATAACTTCCCTACTGTAGGTTTCCTTTCCTGGGCTTTGGGGGGGGGGGTGGAATCCACGGAGTCGTGGGGTGAACACTGGCATTGATAGTCACTCTCATACGTAATCTGTGTCTTCCGTTGAATTTCAAATCCTTCCACACTCGTTCTCCGAAAGTCAAGGTTAAGCAAGGTTTCGATATAGACATTATTTTAGGGGGGGGGGAAACACTTAATTTATTCTGTGTTTCAGTGATTATCTTTCGGTTTTTGCAAACGTGTGTAGTCTTTTTTTTTTTTTTCCCTCCTTCCCCGAATGGGTCATGTATAAACAACCTGAGGTATTATCTTTCGTAATCTTGATGTGTTTGTAGAAGGAATTTCATTGAGAAGGGCTATGGGACTTTTTTTTTTCTTCTTCTTCTTCTTCTTCTTGTTTTTGATGGTAATCCTCTGGAGTATTCTTTCTGTTTCCAATTTAAGCAAAGCTTCTCATCCCAGAGGAATGTGTGGCCCCGGGAAGGTTACAACACAAGAAGAAGCTTCTGGACAAACTGCAAATCATTCCCCACGGACAGAGACTCTCCTCCATCGGCGTAAACTGTGTCACCCTTCCCTTGCGGAATTCCGAAGAGCGAGTGTCAAGTCTACATCTGCAGCCTCTTTCCCGCTAGCTCTCTGGAATGGGGAAAGGAAAAGAAGAGATTCAGATTTCTGCAAGTTTCCACACAGAAAGAAGGTCCCCCCCCCCCCCAGGTCTGGGTGGTGACACTGTCAAGACAGGAACCCACACTGGGCACGCACGCCCCGCGTCCCTGGCACGGCTGGGGAGAGATGTTGTGACTGCTGACATGTTTCGGTTTGGAATGTTGTCGGGCTTAAGCCTCTTTTTCCTTGCAAAGCTGGTAATAGAAACCAGCTTTTAGTGATTTCCATAATTTGAGACTGGGATCCTTTGAATCCCCCCGGAAAGGGCATAAAAGATACAATATCCTGTTTAGTGCCTTCATGCGCAAGAAATGTCTTTGAAGAGGCATTTGGCTGCTTAGAATCCCTCTGTTGTCTGGGCCACACGTAGGTGGAGGTGAATGGGTGATAGGAGACTCTGCTCCCTTGGAGACAGCCTGTTCTCTGATTAGTTCCAGCCCCAGGCTGAACATCTGGGAGGGAGGGAGGCTCTCCTGTTTGCCAGGGGCTCTGATGGTTTCAGGGACTTATGATGGAGTCGGGGCTCAGGAAGGCTTCCAGGGGGCCCCCAGAAAACCAGCTTGAAGGCGACATCCCTTAGACAGCCTGCCATGTCGCATTACTTCTTCCCGCTCAGCTCTGAGACCAGGTGACTCGGCCACGTGTCAGTTGTGGAAAACAATTCAGTGGACCATCCCCCCCAACCCCCCCAGAGCAGAGCAAAACGGAGCCCCACGCATGAAAACTGCCCGTGGTGAGGCTGCGATTTGCTGCAGTGACATGGGGTCTGCTTGGCAAAAGGCGGTCCTTGCATTCAACTGGGCATGCATATGGTCAGAGGGCAGCCCGCTGGATAACTGAGCAGAGGAGCTCAAGCCTTTGCAATATATATATAGATATATTGAAATATATCTATATATATATATTGAAATAAATATATATTGAAATATATATATATTGAAATATATATATATTGAAATATATATATTGGAATATATATATTGAAATATATATATATTGAAATATATATACATTGAAATATATATATATATAGAAATATATATATTGAAATATATATATATATTGAAATATATATATAGAAATATATATATATATGCTGAAATATATATATATTGAAATATATATATATATAGAAATATATATATATAGAAATATATATATTGAAATATATATATATTGAAATATATATATATATGTATATATATATATTTCAAACTAGGGTGACGGGCCACTGTTGTTCAAACTGGATACATAGGCAGGAAAGAAAAGTAAAACAATATATATATATATGTATATGCAAAATTATTAACACAATTCCTTTCGTCCTTCTAAACTTTTTTTTTTCTTCCAAATTTCTATTAACAACTTCCATGATTATAAAAAATATCCCATGGTAATACCCTCCCTCCCCCCACTTTCCCCTTTGAAACTCCACTCTCCATCATATCCCCTCCCCATCTCAATCAGTCTCTCTTTTATTTTGATGTCATGATCTTTTCCTCCTCTTACGATGGTCTTGTGTAGGTAGTGTCAGGCCCTGTGAGGCCATGGATATCCAGGCTATGTTGTGTCTGGGGGGAGCACGTTGTAAGGAGTCCTACCCTTCCTTTGGCTCTTACATTCTTTCCGACACCTCTTCCGCAATGGACCCTGAGCCTTGGAAGGTGTGGTAGAGGTATTGCAGTACTGAGCACTGCGATCATTTCCTTCTAAACTTTTAAAGTGACGTAGAGGTTGAACTTGGTCAATTTGTCATCTTTATAATGCAGGCATTAGTCTCCATCTTCCTTCATCAGACGACACGGTGTTTTCCTTCTGACGCCTGAACACAAACATCACCAGGTCTGTTGTCACTTAATACCCGACCCTTACTTCAGGTCCTGTCCTTCAACGCCAAAGAAAAGAAAGAGGAAGAATATGAAGTGAGGAAGAGACAAGGCCTGTGTTACCTATAGGCTCCTTGCTTCGGGGAACATGTACTGTCTATGACCTTCTTAAAGTGGCAGGACCTGCTTATCAAACTAACATTTTTTTTTTTCCCAGTGAGCAATCTTTTCTGTGTGTGTGCATGTGTGTACAATGCTTTAAGTCTGCATGGCAAGCACTTTACTAATCTCCTCAGCTGCACAGCAATTTCTTTTTCTTTTCTTTTTTTTAAAATTATTTCATTTATTTTTTATTTGAGAGGGAGAGAGAGGCAGATAGAAAGACAGAGAATGGGTACGCCAGGGTCTCCAGCTGGTACAAACTTTAGACACATGTGCCACCTTGTACGTCTGACATTGCATGGGTACTGGGGAATCGAACTCCCATCCTTAGGCTTTGCAGTCAAGTGCCCGAACTGTTGAACCATCTCTCCAACTGCCCCCCCCCCGCCCCAGCCACAGCTACTTTTAAGAAAGCGGTTCTCTGGTGTACTAACTTTGTGTCCCGTGACCTGATTACATTCTCTTATTCTAGGAGTTATTTTGCGTGTCGTTTTGGATTTTCAACATGAACTGTAGCAACACACAGAAATGAAAATAGTTTTCTTGTTTTTTTTTTTAATCCATACTTTTATTTCTTTTTCTCATCACAACAGTTAGAATTTCTGGCGTAATATTTTATACGAATGGTAAGAGTTGATATTGGGACCTTTTCTCTCATTGTAAGTGGAAAACACTCAGTTTTAACATTATGACATCCGGCATTGCCTGCTGGTGCTTTTGAGATGTTTTTAGTCACATGAACGGAGTTTCTCTATACCAGCAATCCCACCTGGGGGGGGGAGGGGCCAGGAAGGAGGGAAATGATGGTACTAACATATGGTATGCCCATATAAGTTTTCTACTTAATAAAAAAAAAATGAGAGAGTTTCTCTGTCTTTGCTGTGTTGAGGGTTTCTTTTTTTTTTAAAAGGCTAATAGGTGATTTTCAAGTCTATTTACGTGCACGTGTGGGTGCGTGTGCCGTGACACGTGAATGGACGTCAGAGGACAGCTTGCAGATGTTTGTGCCTCATCTCTTCGCCCCCGTGGAGACAGGGTTTCTTGCCACTGCAAACAAACAGCCAGACTAAGAAATGCCAGCCTAGCTGCTGCCCTGTGAGCTCTGGGTCGCCTTGGCCCTGCCTCTCATCGTCCTAGGTGTGTTGGGAGCACAGAAGCAGAGGTCCACTGTGCATCTGGATATGCGGGAGACGGGGAATTGAACACAGGCCATCGGGCTTGGCAAGCAAGTTCCTTCACCACTGAGCCATCTCCCCAGCTTCAGATATTAGAAGTTGTTAAATCCTTTTTATTTTTATTTTTTTCCTTTTTCTGCATTAGCATGATTATATGGCCTTCTCCTCTTTATCTGGGTTCCCTGGCGGATTATAGAGATTATTTCTGGCTTTGGAAACAGCCCTGAATACCTAAAATACTCCTGTTCGGTTATACTTTCCAGTTCTTCCCACGTGTTGCCGAGCTTACTTGTGAGCAGCTCACTGAGCGCGTTAGGTATGTGCTCGTGCGTTCCACGCGCTTGTAGATATCCTTATTTAAAAGCGGATGTTTGATCCGGTTTTAATAGTAGGCTAATGATGGCTATTTCTGTCTCCTGAAGGGGATTGCAAAGAATTAATATTATTTCTTCCTGAGATGTTTCATAGAATTCACCAGGGAATCCAATCTGGGCTAGGTACCTGCTATTTGGGGATGCTGTTCGTATTATTTGGTATGTCTACAACAATGTAGAATGATTTAAACTACGTCTCTTTGTGTGGGTTTTATAATGTAGGGTTTTCAGTCCGTTATAGCCAGGTTATCAAGTCTGTGGTCATTTGTCCTTAGTGTTGTTTCCTTAACCCTTTAGTGCCCACGAGAGCACTAACAGGAGCCTCTCCTGTTTCTGTATTGGCAGTTTGTGTCTTCTCTCTTTTACTTTCTTCTTCTTTTCTTTTAAAAATATTTTATTTCTATTTATTATTTGAGAGAGAGAGAGAGAGAGAAAGTAGAGAGAGGGAGAGAATGGGTGCACCAGGGCCTCTAGCCACTGCGAAGCAAACTCCAGACGCGTGCGCCCCCTTGTGCATCTGGCTTTACGTGGGGTCCTGGGGAATCGAACCTGGGTCCTTTGGCTTTGCGGGCAAGCGCCTTAACTGCTAAGCCATTTCCCCAGCCCCTCTTCTTCTTTTCTAATTGGTTAGTGCGGTGAGAGGAACACCAAGTTTACTGACTTTTCAAAGAACCAGCTTTTGGCTTCGTCCGTTTTTCTTCAAACTATTGATAAGAAAAAAAAAAGGAAAGTGACAAATTGGTCCACTTTTAACACCCTTCAGTGTCAATTTCAATGTCGCACCTTTACTGTAAAGGTAATAAATAATGTACCATTGACCACAAGAAACACTAATTATTTAATAGTCTTGACTGCTTTTTTTTTTTTTTTTTTTTTTGCCCAAGAGGGAAAAAAAATCCATACACTAATGATTTCCGAATTTCGGTTTGTATGACAGTGATGTGAAGACGATTTTAAATGCAGGGCTCTGGCTCCTGCCCACATTCAGGTTGGCGTATCTGTCAAAGGGGCAGACATTTAACTGTGCAAATGCCCAGGTGAGCACAGCCCACTGGCCTGCTCACCTTTCACTGATGGCATGTCATTGGGCATGGAGCTGTCTGATCTCCGCATCACGTGAACGCCACGCAAGACTGCCAGGATCCCTGGTGGAGAGTTGATCACTATTGGAAAAAGCCCACTTCCCTATTTGGGGTGTGTGTGTGGGGGGGGCAGTGGGAGACAGCCCTGAACTTATATACTAACCCCTGGAATTTTCTTTCTTTTTTATTTTTTATTTTCATTTATTTATTTGAGAGCAACAGAGAGAGAAAGAGGCAGAGAGAGAGAGAGAGACAGAGAATGGGCGCACCAGGGCCTCCAGCCACTGCAAACGAACTCCAGACGTGTGCGCCTCCTTGGCTAACGTGGGTCCTGGGGAATCGAGCCTCGAACCGGGGTCCTTAGGCTCCACAGGCAAGCGCTGAACCGCTGAGCCATCTCTCCAGCCCCTCCTGGAATTTTCTTATGCAGAAGTCCGCCCACCGCTTCTAGGGCAAGATCTGAGAACTAGAACTAACTCCTACCCAGGAGTAGGCTAGCAACAGCCGAGGCAAAAAGAAAACCGAAGAGAAGTTTAGTAAACCTGCCGCATCTGTGGTCACTGCCGTTCTGTCACTGTGATGGTAGCCTCCTCTGCACGCAGTTACTCAACGCCACTTTCACCAAAAAGCCAAAACCCAGCCATCCACGAACAAGCAGTACATTGTATGAGTAGAGTGTAAGGAACCTTGGTCTTTGGATACTCCTTAAACATTTGTTAAAGGAAGGGACTCAGGGCTGTGTGACCTGCTGGGCTCTGCTGATCAGGAATACACACACACAGTCTGGTGACAAAAGTAATCACATTAAGCTCTACTGTTGTTTTCAACAGATCTGGAGACACTTAGTGACTAACCTTATTCTCTTCAGTGCTGCAATCAGCACTTCTTTTTTTTTTTAAATATTTAATTTTTATTCACTTATTTATTTGACAGAGAAAGAGGGAGACAGAGAGAAAGAGAGACAGAGAGAGAGAGAATGGGCATGCCAGGGCTTCCAGCCACTGCAAACGAACTCCAGATGCATGTGCCCCCTTGTGCATCTTGGCTAATGTGGGTCCTGGGGAATCGAACCTGGGTCCTTTGGCTTCACAGGCAAACGCCTGTGTATGCTTGACCTGAGTCGAGAGTCCAATCAGGTCACCGAGGAAATTGTACAAAGAGCCGGGCTCGAGATCAGTCAGCGTCTCTAAACACTGCTTGTCAATGTTTTGTCATCCGTGCTGTGCTGGCCAAAGGTCCACCAAGCAGGGGGATTCTTAGTCACACTGATTTAAGCTTTAAGTTATAAGATTGACTTCAGGGCTAGTTACACGTAAGGAATCTAGCGTCTCCCAGCAGTAATCTCTGAAAAGTCATTTGTAAGGTTCATAAGAAAGATCCCCACTGTTCTTTCCTGTAGTTTATTCCCTTATTTTATTCCCACAGTTGGTTCTTACAATGCATTCCCACAGTTCGGCCGCACAGCCCACAACGGAAGCTTCTAATACAATGATCACTCTTGTAATAGGCTGATAACTATCCATCTTGATTATTTAGCTTACTCAGCCAACTGAAGTTTGAATTGCAAAATTAAATTCGAATAAATATTTGTAGTTATTTTAGATATTCCAACGAACATGCGGCAGATGTGACGCACATCAGTAGGGTGACAGAAAGGGGTCAGCCCATCTGCTTGACACCTACTGCTATGATTTCTAACACTTAGTGAACCCGTGCAGAACCACGTGGCTTCAGCTGTGTGCTCTGGGTCTAGATGCATGAGCGTCAGTTCCCTCTCAAGTAAAGAAGACGATAAGACCAGTCACAGCTGCAGTGTTTTATATGTTCCTGTTGTCCATCTGATGCTGGCCAGGAGGTGATGTCCACCCTCTGCTCATGTCATCGTTTTCCCCTGCCATCATGTAGCTTCCCCTCGAGTCTGTAAGCCAAAATAAACCTTTCTTTTTCCCACACAAGCTGCTCTTGGTTGGGTGATTTCTACCAGCAATGAGAACCTGACTACAATAGTACCCTTGGGCTGTGATGGTTAAGTTCTGTTGTCAACTTGATCTGATTAGGAATCCACAGGCCCTTCCTCCAGGGCAGGCCTCTGAGGTTGTCTCCAGGAAAGTTTGACTGAAGGAAATCTTTCCTCCGCATGGAGCTCTCCTTCCAAAGTGGAAAGTCTTCCCCTGTGGCAGGTTATATGCAAGGAAGCTCTGAGAGAAAGAGTCGCCTTCCTCCCCAGCTGGTGCTCTTGATAATAGTGCCTTTGCTTGTATTTGTGTCAATCCTGTTCAGCTATCCCTCATCAGCATTGAAACCAAGTTTCCTCCATCTTCCAGCGTGGACTGAAGAGCAGCGTCTCTCCAAGGAAGCTTCCAGGCCTTCAGTGATGGATCAGGACCGCCGAGGCATCCAGGCCTCGTGGACTGAGCAGCTACCAGGTTCCTTGACTCTAAGGCCTGCAGACTGCTGTTGTTGGACTGCCATAAGCTAATTCAATAAATTCTCTTTTTAAATACAACCCATTCTATCAGTTCTAGAGAACTCTGACTAATACAGATATGGTACCAGGAGTGGGGTGTCTGATGCGGTGAATCTGACCATGTTGGTCTCTTGGAACTTCTGTTTGGTACTGGAGAAGCCTCACAGCATGGTAAGCCAAATTTTATGGGCTTTTCTGGTGAGAGTTTGAAAATGCTGCACGTAGAGAGAATTGTGTATGGAGGCTTAGCTTTCAAAGCGGAGGGAGGGACAGCAGAAAACTTTGCTGGAACTGGGCTAATGGGAATAAAGGCTGGCTGCATTCTTCTGCCCATAGACCCAGAGTGTTTGATCAAGGTTGAATTTAAAAGTAACGGACTTGTGTGCTCCGTGTGAGGTACAGAACTGAAAGATGTAGGATTTATCACAGGGGGAAAAAAAAATCCATCAATTTTACAGTTACAGACGCAGAGACTGGTTTGGCAATGGTTAAGAAGACTTCCACCATTAAGGCTGAGCCAACTGCTTTGCGAATGAAATAACGGAAAAGATGCCTGAGGGTAAAGTTCCCCCCTCCCCCCCCCCCCCGCAGGAGAGGTTGAAGGAGGAGGAATGCAAATTCTTTTGAAAAGAGAGATGACTTGAAGAAAGAGTTCTGGAAGGGTCGCCTGCTCTTCAAGGCCATGGTTTATCCCCTGGATTAACAAAATGGCTGTGCTGTGGTCCACCTGGTGATGGTTTGGAAGGATGAAAAATTTAGGGACGTGGGTCATAAGGTGCACATAGATCCAGGAGCCACCGCTGGGATGCAGCATGGGAAGTGGGGTGATGTCTTTGTGTAGAGGCCAGTGAGACTGTAACGGGTTGCTAGGGGTCCAGGAAAGTCCTTGAACCCCAAACCCTAGGTTCGTTTCTAATCTTAATCAAAGAGTTGTATAAAAAAGAAGACTGAGAAGGATAAGTATTAAATTATTATATTTATTGAGGGAAATACAGAGTCAAGGAAAGGCACCCACGTGATTAGAGATCTCATGTGGAGGGCCTGGTTAAAAAAAAAAAAAACATGGAGAAAAAAGAGAAAAGAACGTTCAAGGAGCTCCTGCCATGTGGGGAGCTTGAGGGTATAAAGAGACCATGTGGAGAGTAAGGGCTTAGGGGGACCCCTTCTGGCTGGACCTGGGCCTGGGCCTGGGCCAAGCCAGCCCAGGCCCAGCCAAGGGGAAAACCCACAGCTGGAAGTTCCCAAGTGATCAGAGAGACCTGCCCTCTCCTTGAAAATGTATTTATGACCATAGGGTGGTGGCCTATCTTCCAGCTTAGGTGAACCAGAGGAACGGCTGGTGGGTTAGGGCTAAGGGCTGTCTCAAGAAGAGACTAGCCCTGGCACTAAGTTCTGGGGGCTGAACTTAACCAACCACAATGTTTAAATCTCATGAAAGACCTCCCTCCCATGGGGGTGGGGGTGGGAGGCAAGGGGTGTTCCTGACTGTGGAAAAACAGGTCTAGAGAACTAAACAAGAGCTAGAAAGTCAGATCATCTTTGATTTCTAGCAGTTGCAAATTTTCCTGCCCTTTTTATCTTCAGGGATCCAGTCACCCTAACTGTACCCCTCTATTAAGACTGTTGTGTGGGGCTGTGAAGATGGACTGTGGCTTGCAGTGTAGACCCTAAGATGTTTTGGATGTACCAGGACTGTGAACCAGCAACCATGGAGGGCTATTGGCTCAGGACGAACGTTTCCTCCAACTACTCAGACTAGCTGGAGTTAGAAAATCCAGACACTTCATGAGCCCTAGGGGTGTAACGTCCGCTGCTGTCTGGCTAAATGTATATACTATGCTTATCAAACTGCCCAGTAAGCACTTCTGTTAATGTTCACACCCTTATATTAATGCTACTCTCACTTTTGGTTAGAGAATCTTCTCTTTTCAGATGGCAGTGACCTTGGGACGACTCAGAAGGTATCATGGTGATGGAAAGAAGTGACTGCAGTGCTCAGTACTGCAATATCTCTATCACACCTTCCAAGGCTCAGGGTCCATTGCGGAAGAGGTGGTGGAAAGAATGTAAGAGCCAAAGGAAGGGTAGGACTCCTTACAACATGCTCCTCCAGACACAAATTGGCCTGGATATCCATGACCTTACAGTGCCTGACACTACCTGCATAAGACCATCATAAGAGGAGGAAAAGATCATGACATCAAAAGTAAAAGAGAGACTGATTGAGATGGGGAGGGGATATGATGGAGAATGGAGTTTCAAAGGGATAAGTTGGGGGAGGGAGGGATATTACCATGGGATATTTTTTATAATGATGGGAGTTGTTAATAAAAATAAATTTAAAAAACTTAAAAAAAGAAATCCAGACACTTTATTTTTTAACTAAAAAATGTTGGATTTTGGACTTGATCTGCAGATTTTGGATGTGTACCCGATGGTTATTGATTTTTGTATTGGTTCCAGTCTCTCCTTGTTATGCCTTAACGCAATGGAAATGTTTCCTCTGTGCCGTCACATGTTGGAAGCACATGACTTGTTTTGACTTCACAGGACTCACAGTTAAGAGACAGTCTTCGGGTTGGAGAGATGGCTTAGCAGTTAAGCGCTTGCCTGTGAAGCCTAAGGACTCTGGTTCGAGGTTCGAGGTTCGATGTTCGATTCCCCAGGACCCACGTTAGCCTGATGCACAAGGGGGCGCACATGTCTGGAGTTCGTTTGCAGTGGCTGGAAGCCCTGGCGCGCCCATTCTCTCTCTCACTCTCTGCCTGCCTCCCTCCCTCTCTCTTTCTCTCTCTCTCTGTCACTCTCAAATAAAAAAAGAGAGAGAGACAGTCTTCAATCTCAGATAAGACTTGGGACTTTGAAACAGTCTTCAAGTTGGTAAAGCTTATGGGACCTTTGAAGTTAGACTAAATACGATTTGCAGTGTGACATGGTCATGAGTCTACAGGGGCCCAGGGGCAGAATGTGGTGGTTTGAATGTGATCGTTTAAATGTATGGCCCCATAGACACAGGTGTTTTATAAAAACCAAATTTCCAAGCGGGGCGTGGAGGCACACGCCTTTAATCCCAGCGCCACCTTGAGATTAAGGCCACCCTGAGACTACATAGTAAGTGAGACTCTACCTCGAAAAACCAAAAAAAAATAAAATAAAAGGAAACAAAAATAAAATCCCTGAACTTCCTACTTGAACCCCAGGCAGGCAGACGCCTGCTACATGGGGATGTGTCACTGGGGTGAGTGTCGGAGTCCAGCCCTAAGGTGTGTTTTGGGGCAGTTTGAGTGCAGCCCTACTATGTGTATGGAGGGCAGTTTGAGCTCTGGTTGTTTGGGATTGCTGGTGGTGCTGGCTCTATGGTGGTGTCTCCTTGCTTGGATCTTGTAAAAGGGATCCAGTTTCTTCCCCCATTGACGGTACGCCCTTGGAGTTCGTAAGCCTGAAATAAACCCCATTCCTCCTATAAGCTGTGTCTGGTTGGATGTTTCTCACAGCAAAGAAGAGCTGACTGCAACAGTCGCCTTGGGCTGGGGCTTAGTACCCCTGGGCTGGGGTTTAGTACGAGGGCTATAAGCTCTCTGCACCGGTATGTCTCTATTGGTGTATGCGGCACTGAGAGAGAGCAGCTTGGACCTTCTACTGTGCAAGGGGGTGGTTTTCCCCTTAACTCCAGCAAACGTTGATAAATTAGGCTTTTATGTCTCTTAAGTTAAAGGAGTTGCATTCCGGTTGCTTACGGAGATAAATATGCACTTATATAAATGGGAAATTCTTAGCGTCTCCAAAATAATGAGACTGAATTTCAGATGAATACCCAAAGTTTAGCCAGACATCCTAAAATTACATATATTTTGTGGTCAGGATCGGTAGTAGTTCAAACTGAGATGAAGACGCATTAAAATTTTAGTTATTTTTTCATTTTGAAGGGTGTATTTCCTTGGTTTACTCTTTCCTGCCTTAAAAAAATTTTATTTGTTAGAGAGAAAGAGAGAGAGAGACAGGGAGAGAGAGAGAATGAGAAGGGATGCACCAGGACCTCTAGCCACTGCAAACAAACTCCAGATGCATGTGCCATCATGTGCGTCTGGCTTATGTGGGACCTGGAGAATAGAACCTGTGTCCTTGGGCTTTGCAGGCATGTGCCTTAATCATTAAGCCATCTCTCCAGCCCTGCCTTTGTTTATATTATGAAAAAATTATCTTTACCTGTCGTGAAATCTGTCTAAATATCAGATTCTGTGTATTAGAAAAAATTTCTGTACTTTGTGCTGAGTTTATTGTGTACTTGATTGCTAGGGAAGAAAAAAGTCAAAACACAAAATTTTCTTGTTAAAAAACTATGGCTCCTATTTCATAATATTTGATTTTCACTTTGATTAGATTAGACAGATTACCAGAAAGTTAGTTCTCAGGTACCTACGAACCAATCAAGACCAAATATCCAGAATGACCTTCAACAACACTTGTGACTTTTTAATTTTTAATTTTTAGAGAAAGTAGGAAAGACAGAGTCAGAGGGAGAGAGAGAATTGGCGCCCCAAGGCCTCAGCCACTGCAGTTGAACTCCAGGCACTTGCGCCACCTAGTGGTCATGTGCAACCTTGCGCTTGCCTCACCTTTGTGCGTCTGGCTCGCATGGGATCTGGAGAGTCAAACATGGGTCCTTAGGCTAAGCCATCTCTCCAGTCCTCTTGTGACTTTTGCATTAAGATTTGATGATAAATTTAGAAAAAAAAAATTAAACAAAGATGTCAGAGTATATTTTCTAGCTAAAGCTTTCTTGCATTTCCCAAAAGCCCCAGAGCAATCAAAAAGACTTGACTTTTTACTGCGTAGAAGGAGAAATACTCTGAGTAATTGTTTAACGAGCCATATATTTCTTGAATTAGCTCAACGGTAATGCTAAGAGCTCTATGGGAAGAGTTGTCAACTTAGGAAAGATGTCTCACCTCCTCTGGAGCCTGTGGAGGTGCAGTGTTATGAATATAAATATTTCAGATGATATATGACTGATGAGAACACCCTGGAGGTTGGTGTTCTCCTCACGGGAAGCGTTGATCAAGCCTTTGTAAAAATAATGATGTACTGTATTCCAACGGGAGATTGATGCTCCTGCATCCTGATGGCATTAACGACGGTGGTAAATTGGCCACAGCCATTAAGTCTGTGACAGCAGTGGATCATGTTTGTTTCACTCTGGTCGTCTGAAGTGTCCCCCCACAGATGATGCAGGCCAACGGTTTAGCCTCCAGCCTTAGACCCCATGGAAGGAGCCATTGCAGGCATGGGAGCTCCTGACGCTGCCCAGTGGAGAATCGTAGCCACAGGCTCCTGACCTGACGTCACGCGTGTGCTGCCAAACACCCCGGAGGCTGATGTTGCTTCCCGCCGTTCATTTTCAGTCTTGGTGTGTGGGTGTGCATGTTCATGTGGGTTCGTGTGCTTGTGTGTCCACGGCCACGGAGGTGAAGGTCAGAGGACCACCGTGCCGTTCTCATTCTCGCCTTCTGCCTGGTTTGAGAGAGGGTCTCCTGTTGGTCACTGCCCCAAATGCCAGGCTAGGCGGCCCATGAGCCTCCTAGCTTTCTCCCGTCTCTGCCTCGGCCTTGCCGTGACAGCCCTAGGATGACAGACGCATGCTACGTCACACGGTGTCTTGTGGGTTCTGGGGATTTCAAATCAGATCCTCATCTCTTTATTCACTGAGCCACCTCCCAAGTCCCAGTTTTTCTTTCTTTTCTTTTTTTTTATTGATAACTTCCATAATTATAGACAATAAACCATAGTAATCCCCTCTCCCACTTTGCCCTTCGCAACTCCACTCTCCTTCATATCTCACTGTTTTTTATTTTCTTTTATTTATTTATTTGACAGAGAAAGAGGAGAGAGAGAGAGAGAGAGAATGGGCTCGCCAGGGCTTCCAGCCACTGCAAATGAACTCCAGATGTGTGCGCCCCCTTGTGCATCTGGCTTACGTGGGTCCTGGGGAATCGAACCTGGTACCTTTGGCTTTGTAGGAAAATAAATGCCTTACCGTTAAGCCATCCCTCCAGCCCCCCCAGTGGTTTTTTTCAATGTATGTATCAGGAAACCCTTTCTTTTTTTCTGAACCATCTCTAACTCTAACACTCACCTAAGCTTGCTTCCTTTCTTTTTTTAAAAATTTTTAAAAAGAGTTTTTATTTTTATTTATTTATTTGTGAGAAAGAGGCAGAGAGAGAGAAAGAGAGAGAGCGCCAGGGCCCAGCCATTGCAAATGAATTCCAGATGCATGTGCCCCCTTGTGCACCTGGCTTATGTGGGGTCTGGGAAATCGAACCCAGGTCCTTTGGCTTTGCAGGCAAGCGCCTTAATCGCTAAGCCATCCCTCCAGCCCAGGTTTTGCTTTCTTAGAGGGACATGAAACATTTTAAGTGGTACCTGATTCTCACTCATTCTCTAGAAGTCACCAGGCAATACTGTGTCTCTCTATCTTATGGCGATAGAGTTAAGCCCAAATAAGCTGATATAAATGTGTCCATATTTTCAGCAGAATACATTTGAATCATGCAACCAAGACCACACAAGGACTGCCATATTCTCATATTTGATGGGAATTTTTTATGCAATCAGCAATATCCAGCTGCTTGAAAGAAAAAGGGTGTCGGGCGTGGTGGCGCACGCCTTTAATCCCAGCACTCGGGAGGCAGAGGTAGGAGGATCGCTATGAGTTCAAGGCCAGCCTGAGACTACACAGTGAATGCCAGGTCAGCCTGGGGCAGAGTGAGACCCTACCTTGAAAAACAAAACAAAACAACAAACAAAAAGAAAAAGAAAAAAGAACGAATGTCAGGTGTGGTGGTGCATACCTTTAATCCCAGCCCTCGGGAGGCAGAGGTAGGAGGATCATCATGAGTTCAAGGCTACCCTGAGACTACAATGTGAATCCCAGATTAGCCTGGATTAGAGTGAGACCTTACCTTGAAAAATCAAAACAAAAAAGGGCGAGGGTAAGTTATTAGTGTATCTTGTTTCAGGTCTCAGCCTTGCTGACGGTGGGGAAGGCTACCTCCTGGTAGTACAAACAGAATCTGGTGGAGAGAGCTGCTTAGGCTGGGAGTACTAGTCTCTGGACAGCAAGCCATAGATGCTTTAAAAATAAAATTCAACTTCCTTAGGAAAACTTCCAAGCAGTAGTTAATTCTGTGGCCTTATTAGTAGCTCAGGACTGCATGGTTGTCAGTTCAAAAAGCAAACATGTGATTAGTTAGCATTCTCCCACCACAGGTGAAGATCAGCCCCAGTCAGACCAGCACTTCTATGATCAAGCAGGGAAGGTATTTACGATACCCACGGTAAACCCATTGGGGCGGGGGGAAAGATTTTTGAAATGGCCAAAAATTACAGGATATTCTTTTACTGGAATGCTAGAATCTGTCAGACAGGTCCTCCAGCATTATCTAATTCTCTGGTTATCTTTGACTAGAGAGTTCTACAGTGTTGGGAGATTGATAGAAATATAGATGGGGGCTGGAGAGATGGCTTTGCAGTTAATGTACTTGCCTATGAAGCCAAAGGACCTAGGTTCGATTCCCCAGGACCCACATAAGCCAGATGCAGAAGGGGGCACATGCGTCTGGAGTTTGTTTGCAGTGGCTGGCGGCCCTGGTGCGCCCATTCTCTCTATCTACCTTTTTCTTTGTCTCTCTCTCTCTCTCAAATAAATAAATAAAAATATTGTTGTTTGTTTTTATTTTATTTTAGAGAGAAAAACAAGAGAGACAGAGAGAATGAGAAAGAGAGAGAGCGAGAGAAAGAGACTTGACACTCCAGGGAGGGTCTTAGCTGAAATCGAACTGAAATCGAACCCCGGATGCTTGCGCCACCTAGTGGGCATGTGTGACCTTGCGCTTGCCTCACCTTTGTGTGTCTGGCTTACCTGGGATCTGGAGAATTGAACATGGGTCCTTAGGCTTCGCAGGCAAGTGCCATAACCGCTAAGCGATCTGCCCAGCCCAATAAAAATATTTTTGAAAAGGAAATACAGAAAGGCAGATAAGTTCTGTCTGGTAGAGATCAACTGATTACTCCCAGGTAGAAAAGGAAGTTTGAGAATCTTCATAGCACGTAGGAGCTTGCTTTCACATCACTTAGCGCTTGTGAATGGTCCGTCTGTGTCTGTCCTTCAGACTATGTGTGTCTGTCCCTGTAGATTCTTCTTTGAACAAGTGAGACACGGTCATTTATCTCTGTGCAACAGTCACGACATTGAAATGGCCCTTTTGAGAAGTCATCTGCCAACAGTTTCTAAGTAAACCATGGCCCATGGGTAATCTAGGGAATTGCAGGCAGGGTCAGGAAAACCCTAGTGAGGTAGCTCAGTGGTAGAGTGCTTTCTGAGCATGTTCACCACCCTGTGCTGAATCCCTAGCACCTTCAAAGCAGCCAGTCGCCCAATGACAAAAAAGTAAACAAAATAAACCGAACAGCAACAACAAACTCACTTTGTCGTTCACAGTTAAGATGCGCCCGGTTCACGGGCATCCAAGAAGGAGCCGTTTGTTGGAGATGCTTAGCCCATGCTTGAGGCATATCCAGAACGGGGATGATATAATACAGAATTATAGAGTTGACTCATTTGACCAACCCTTTGCTTCGTCAGAAAAATAAATAAATAAATAAATAACGCTAAAATGGAAGTTCCAGGAAGATCATACTAGACAAGATTGTATAGATGTCTTAGCTGAGAATTTCCAAGTGGGAGTTCTTTGTTATGTTAAAAAACCAGTTTGGGGCAAAGCAAAAAAAAAAAAAAAAAAAAAACAAAACCACCAACCATCAGTTGATACTGAGGAAAAGGGGGAAAAGAATGTGCAGGCTTATGGGAGTCAGGGGAACTAAGGTGGAGTGAAGAGCATGCAGAAAAAAAAAAAAACAACTCTGGGCTGGAGGGATGGCTCAGTGGTTAAGGCGTTTGCTTGCAAAGCCAAAGGACCCAGGTTTGATTCTCCAGGACCCACTTTAGCCAGACGCACATAGGGGCGCATGTTTGCAGTGGCTGGAGGCACTGGCACACCCATTCTCTCTCTCCTCCCCCTTTCTCTGTCAAATAAATAAGTTTTTTTTTTTTTTTTTGGTTTTCTGAGGTAGGGTCTCACTCTAGCTCAGGCTGACCTGGAATTCACTATGTAGTCTCAGGGTGGCCTCGAACTCACAGCGATCTTCCTACCTCTGCCTCCCGAGTGCTGGGATTAAAGGCGTGCGCCACCATGCCCGGCTCTAATAAAAATAATTAAAAAAAAAAAAAAGTCATCTCCAGGGCTGGAGAGATGGCTTAGCGGTTAAGCGCTTGCCTGTGAAGCCTAAGGACCCTGGTTCGAGGCTCGATTCTCTAGGACCCACGTTAGCCAGATGCACAAGGGGGCGCATGCGTCTGGAGTTCGTTTGCAGTGGCTGGAGGCCCCGGCACGCCCATTCTCTCTCTCTCTCTTTCTTCCTCTTTCTCTCTCTGTCTGTTGTGTCACTCTCAAATAAATAAATAAAAATAAAAACAAAAAAAATTTTATAAAAAGTCATCTCCAAGGCCCTGTGCTCTGGAGTAGAGATCTCTAATGCCCATTTCTGCCTTTACCAGGCTAATGTTGGCTAATGAATGATAAACGCCAGAGACGCATACTCACCTGTTCTCTGAGAAGCCGCACTTTGACCCTCTCCGACCTAAAGACAGACGCAGCCTCGCTCCAAACACACTCTGAAGATGCCTGTGTACAAAGTGTTTCTAATTTAACACAAAGCTTCCAAGATTTCAGACCTGTGCTCACGGAGACTAATCATAGTCTGTTTTCTTAAAATATTTTATTTTTATTTATTTGACAGAGAAAGAGGGAGAAAAAGAGAGAGTGAGAATGGGCACATCAGGGCCTCCAGTCACTGCAAATAAACTCCAGATGCATGTGCCACCTTGTGCATCTGCGTAACGTGGGTCCTGGGGAATCGAACCTGGGTCTTTTGGCTTTGCAGGCAAACGCCTTAACCGCTAAGCTATCCCTCCAGACCATAGTCTGTTTTTTATTAATTATTTTATTTATTTATGTGTGTGTGTGACACAGAGAGAGAATGAGAAAGAGAGAGAGAATGGACATGTCAGGGCCTCCAGCCACTGCAAACAAACTTAAGACGCATGTGCCATCTTGTGCATCTGGCTTACGTGGGTCCTGGGGAATCAAACCTGGGTCCTTGGCTCTGCAGGCAAACGCCTTACCCACTAAGCTATCTCTCCAGCCCTGATTATAATTCAGAATCAATTAATAATCCCCCCCGCCTTTGTTCCCACAGGAACAACTCACCTTTGTATTCTGACTTTGTAAGCCTTTCTAAATTGGTCTCCATGTGCGAGTTGAAGGTGGGAGAAATTAAGACTTTGTAAGGTTGTCTGCATGGTGCTTCTAAGTATTTAATGCACAGTTAGCCCAGGACTCACCTAGAATACAAGTAAAATTAAACAGTGATTCTGGGAGCTGGTGGTATAGACACCTAGGACATGTAAGTCTGAGAATTTGGCCCTGAAGAGATTCTCATAACCATTCTAAACTTTATTCCCTTGGACAAGAGTTTGTGGCAGAACAACTGGCCCTTATTTAAATAGGCATTTTAGGATCGTGGTTCAAAGTTGAGTACTTTAACTGAAATGCGTCTTACACCTTTAACTCAGAGGAAATCGCTGTCCACCTCTTATTTTGCAGAGTCCCTGGTAGTGACATGGAAACGGGAAGGGAAGTCACAATAGAAGCAGGAAGTGAAAACATCCTTGCTGGCCACTGGTCTCTTATTTATTTTACTTTATTTATTTTATTTTATTTTGTGTGTGTGTGTGTACATGTATTTTTTAATATATATATTTTTATTGACAACTTCTATACTTACAGACAGCAAGCCATGGTATTTCCCTCCCCTCCTCCACTTTCCCCTTTATAATTTTGCTCTCCGTCATATCCCCTCCCTCTCTCCGTTAGTCTCTCTTTTAATTTGATGTCATCATCTTTTCCTCCTATTATGAGGGTCTTGTGTGGGTATTGCTAGGAACTGCGAGGTCTTGGATATCGAGGCCAAATTCTGTCCGGACGGTTGTATGTAAGGAGTGGTTCCCTTCCTTTGGCTCTTACATTCCTTCCGCCACCTCTTCCGCAGTGGACCCTGAGCCATTTGAGGGTGTGAAATGTTTCAGTGTTGGACACTCCTCCATCCCTTCTTCTTAGCACTATGTTGCCTTTTGGTTCATCGCCATCTGAAAAGAGAAGCTTCTCTAACCAGAAGTGAGAGTAGTATTAATATATGGGTATGAACATTAAGTGTAGTGCTTTCAGGGTAATTTGGTGAGAGTAATATAGGCATTTCCAGACAAGAGCAGGCTTTATACCCCTAAGGCTCATGACCTCCCCTTCCATAGGCTTTTGATTAGGTTTTCAGTACCAGGCACATATTCCTCTCTTTATTTTTTATATTTATTTTATTTATTTGAGAGAGAGAGAGAGAGAGAGAGAGAGGGAGTGAAGGAGAGAATGGGCGCACCAGGGCCTCCAGCCACTGCAAACGAACTCCAAACGTGTGCGCCCCCTTGTGCATCTGGCTTATGTGGGTCCTGGGAAATCGAACCTGGGTTCTTTGGCTTTGCAGGCAAGCGTCTTAACAGCTAAGCCATCCCTCCAGCCCTTCTACAACTTTTCTGAACATGACATGTTGACACCTTGCGGAGAACAGGACTCAGATTCACATTTGCACCCCTCGGTGAGCCTCACTTGCACCTGCTGGCTCAGCCCGTCTCACTGGTTTGCGGGGACAAATACGTGCGGTGAAGCTCAGTTGTCAATTTGCCCTAGGAAGCAATTCTCTGAGGCATGTCTGAGAAAGTTTCTGGATTTGGTTGCGTGAGGTGCCCACTCTAACCATGGACTAACACTTATCTCATGAGCTGGATCCCAGCGTGAATACAAAGGAGAAAGTGAGCTGAGCGCCAGCATCCATCTGTCCTGACTATGTCAATGTCCATTTTTTTTTTGTTCATTTTTATTTATTTATTTGAGAGCGACAGACATAGAGAGAAAGAGGTGGAGAGAGAGAGAGAGAGAGAAAGAGAAAGAGAGAGAGAGAGAATGGGTGCGCCAGGGCTTCCAGCCACTGCAAATGAACTCCAGACCGTGTGAAATATTTCATTTTTATTTATTTATTTACTTATTTGACAGAGAAAGAGGGGGAGAGAGAGAGAGAGAGAAGAATAAATGGGCATGCCAGGGCCTCCAGCCACTGCAAGTGAACTCCAGACGCGTGCGCCCCCCTTGTGCATCTGGCTTTACGTGGGCCCTGGGGAATCGAACCTGGGTCCTTTGGCTTTGCAGGCAAACGCCTTAACTGCTAAGCCATCCCTCCAGCCCCTGTCCTGACTATGTGACCAGCTGCTTCAGGCTCCTGGAAACAGAGCAGCACAATGGACTGCATTTCCTCTAAAGCTGGGGTAGACAAGCTGAGACAAACCTCTCCTCCTCTAAGTGGCTTCTTGTCAGGTTTTTTATTTTTGGTTTTTCAAGGTAGGGTCTCACTCTGGTCCAGGCTGCCCTGGAATTCACTGTGTATTCTCAGGGTGGCCTCGAACTCACAGCAATCCTCCTGCCTCTGCCTCCCGAGTGCTGGGATGAAAGGTGTGTGCCGCCATGCCTGGCCATCTCTCCAGCCCCATATATTTACTTTAAAAATATATTTATTTATTTGAGAAAGAGAGAGAGGAGAGAGGGAGAGAGAGAGAGATTGAGAATGAACACTCCACAGCCTCCAGCCACTGCAAACGAACTCCGAGTGCATGCACCCCCTTGTGCATCTGGCTTACATGGATCCTGGAACCAGGATCCTTTGGCTTAGCAGTTAAAGCACTTGCCTGTGAAGCCTAAGGACCCTGGGTTCGAGGCTCGATTCCCCAGGACCCACGTTAGCCAGATGCACAAGGGGGCGCATGCATCTGCAGTGGCTGGATACCCTGGTGTGCCCATTCTCTCTCTCGCTCTATAACTGCCTCTTTCTTTCTCTGTCTTGTCACTCCAAATAAAAATAAACAAAAAAATTTAAAAAGTAAATATATGTATATATTTAAGAAAAGGAGCCAGGTGTGGTGGTGCACGTCTTTAATCCCAGCACTCAGGAGGCAGAAGTAGGAGGGTTGCCGAATGTTTGAGGCCACCCGGGGATGACATAGTGAATTCTAGGTCTGCCTGGGCTAGAATGAATCCCTATCTCGAAAAGCAAAAATAAAAGGTAAATATATCCCCCAAATTACACAGTTTTAGCAGATCTTATGAAATACTTCCACATGTCACAAGTTAAAACCTGTTAGCCGGGCGTGGTGGCGCATGCCTTTAATCCCAGCACTCGGGAGGCAGAGGTAGGAGGATCGCCGTGAGTTCGAGGCCACCCTGAGACTCCATAGTGAATTCCAGGTCAGCCTGGGCTAGAGCGAGACCCTACCTCGGAAAAACAAAACAAACAAACAAACAAACAAAACCCTCTTGGTCCCGTGGTCCCAATGTACATATATCTCAGGAAACAGTTTCATAGCTCTGAGCAGACATCCATCAGTCCCTGTGTGGACCTGCCCTTGGAGCCACCAGACCAGCACCAGGCTCCCTTGTGTAGGGGGCATTTCTAAACTGGTCAGGCTTGGATGTTATGTGTATGTGTAACTAGTTGTTTGTATCAATCCACAGACAAAGGATTTGATGATAACATTGCATTTCTGCCCCTGACTGTGACCCTTGCGTAATAGCTCTGTGAGAGCCACGCCCCGGCATTTGTCTGCGAGGACACATCCGATCAATATAGCACGAGGCCTCTACTTTGCCCTCCTTGCTTTTCTAAAGAGCTAATGGTTCATTTTTCTTTAACCTGAAAGGAAACAGTTATCTCAATCTGATTGCCAATTTGGGGGGTTAATTTGGTAATTTTGTGTTTTGATCACTGCTTTTGGGAGCACTCCAGTGATCTGTAATTACACCAGACTGGGATTGGATTGCGCCTTCTGTAATCATCAGAGGCCTGAGGTGACTGGGCTCTACGGTCACCAGCTAAGTCATGTTACAAGCCTTGCTGGACCTCCGCTATGGACATCCAGTCTTCGCCAATATCTGATTCTCTTTTGTCTCGGGAAATGGAGAGATCGATCATCGAGGTCCCATTGTAGTTAAGCAGGCCGTGTAACTAACTCCGGTCAATGACTTCAGGTGGATGTGTGTGGGCTCCTGTGTCCCTTGGGACCTGGCCGTGGTCCCCCACCCCCAAAGGCGCCCAGGCAACCGGGGTGGGTGAGCCCGTGACGAGAGAAAGAATCACTCCCGGGAGATAGCTGACCAGCTCTCTCGGTTTATTGTCAGGGAAATGGGTTTATAAGCATCTGAGTGTGTGTCGGGGGGAGGGTCCTAAGGGGATTGGTGGGTTTAAATGCTGCTAGCCTATGCCTAGGGACATTCTTTCCAGCACGTAGGGAGTCACGTGCAACAGGTAGGGAGAGACTCAGGTGGTCTACAGAGGGTCAAAGGACAGTGGGAAGGGTGCCTGCCGGCTAATAAGGAGTTTCCTAGGCAACTGGCCGAAGGTCACAGGGCTATGGGCAGAGCCTAAGTTCAGGTGTGCCAGGCTTGGAGAGGGAGTGGCATCCTATAGCCCGGGGGGTGGGGGGCGGTCCTCAGCTGTGCCTGGCAGCTCAGACCCCTCTCCTGGAGGCTCCAGCCTGTGCCTGGCAATGCCCAACAGATGTGACGTGAACCTGCTCCACAGCAAAGCATTTGAAGTCTAGGTCATAGAAAAGGACAAGGGTTAAGTCGGGCGTGGTGGCGCACGCCTTTAATCCCAGCACTCGGGAGGCAGAGGTAGGAGGATTGCCGTGAGTTCGAGGCCACCCTGAGAATACAGAGTGAATTCCAGGTCAGCCTGAGCTAGAGTGAGACCCTACCTCAAAAAACCAAAAACAGCAACAACAACAAAAAGAAATGGACAAGGGCTAAGTTGAAGGTTTTAGTTCCTTTATTTATCTTTTTTTGTGTGTGTATGGGCGCACATGTGTGTTCACACGTGCGTGCCCCATGCACAGGCGAGGGGTAAGCGTTAGCTGTCTTCCTCTATATCTCTTTCACCTTATTTCCTTGAGACAAGGTGTGGTGGTTTCAATAGATGGCCCCCAATCTATATTCAGTGTTTTCTGAGTTGGTAGTTTGCATCTGCAGCCGCCTGGCTGGAGGCAGGTGTCACTGGGCGGATCTTAGGGTCAAGCCCTAAGGTGTGGTGGTGGGGTTGAAATTCCAATCTAAAGATATACAAAGTGCCTGGAGTTCGGCCTGCAGTTCCTGAAGTGTGCTGTGTGGTGTGGCTTTTGGGCTTGTGGCTTCTCTCTCTCTCTCTCTCTCTCTCTCTCTCTCTCTCTCCTTGGACCTGTGAAAGCAGGCCAGCTTCTTCTGCCACTACTCCCCTGGATCTCTAAGCTTCAGTAAATATCCCCTTCTCCATCACTGTGCTGTAAGGGTCCGAGAATCGCTGAAGAAAGACCCCGGACTCGAATAGTATGTAAAAGCCAAGAGCGTTTATTCTGCAGAATCAGCCAGCGTGTGTGGGTGTCGACCATTCACGCAAAATGGTGACCCCGAGAGGAGCACTCAGGCCCCTTTTAAGAGCAGCTAGGGGAATTCTAGGAGGGTTAGGTGATCTTCTAATGCGATTGGCTAAGCAAGCAGCAGTTACATTTGTACATGCCTTTGATTGGCTGTGGCCCAGGTTTTACCATCCTTGGGCATGTTTAGACATGTTTTAGAGACTTTGCAGGAACTGACTCAGCCCTGGAGCCTGCTATCTCAGGCAAGTCCCATTTTTTTGGTCATAGTCCAGAGGTATTGCAGGAACTGACTCAGCCCTGGAGCCCGCTATCTCAGGCAAGTCCCTTTTCTTTGGTCATAGTCCAGAGGTATTGCAGGAACTGACTCAGGCCTGGAGCCCGCTATCTCAGGCAAGTCCGTTTTCTTTGGTCATAGTCCAGAGGTATTGCAGGAACTGACTCAGGCCCCTGGGCGGCTATCTTCCCCTGCCACATGTCAGGGTCACTGTAGATTAACAGTCCTTTGTTCCTAGTTTTCCCAGAAGTCTTGCCTGCCTCTCCGGGAAACTGAAACTTAGTCCTAGCTGTCAACTGGAGCAAATTTGATCCTCTCAGAGCCTGGGTTGGAAGTTCATCTCAACATACCCGAAAGCTGCCTGCTACACAGGTGTCTCAAGTAACCTGGACACTTTGCTGTTCAGTGTTTCTCAGTTACACTGGCTGACTGGACAGCCTCTGCAATCCTCCTGTCTCTGCCCACGTGCAAAGATACAAGCGAGTTGGGCTTTAAGCAAGTGAGATGGTGAAACACCCTGGGTTTACAACAGTGGGGGCAGGGGCATCACACCACCTGGGCTTCAAAGGCAAGGGCAGGAAGCATCTATGGGAATGGAGAGGGGGAAGAAGGGCAGAGCGAAAGGAAAGAGTGACTAGGAGAGAAGGGCAGGCCGGAAGAAAGGGAGGGGAAAGGAGAGGATGAATGCTCAGTTGCAAGTAGAGGGGTCCTCCTATGCTTACCACAGCTGATCCCCCCCATTCATCCCTCAGTGGTCCTCCGCTGACAGGTGCAGCCAGGCCACAGTGACTCCTGATCATACTTCGCTCTCTCGCTTTGTCCAATGAGAAGCCAGAGTACAAGAAAACTCATTTGTGTACTCCACCCAAGAAACCCTCCTGTGCTCCGGAGGAGGCTGAAGAAATACATTGGAGCTGACGTGCTCTAGAGGGGCTAAGGTTGACATCCAGTCCAGAAGTCCTCCAACACCCTGTTCCCCTCAGTGACTGGTGGGTGTTACATTAGAGGAAATGCAGAGTTTTAAAAAAATATTTTATTTTTATTTATTTGAGAGAGAGACAGAGATACAGAAATAGGGACAGAGAGAGAGAGAGAGAATGGGTGCGCCAGGGCCTCCAGCCATTGCAAACTCCAGACGTGTACACCCCTTTGTGTATCTGGCTTATGTGGGTCCTGGGAAGTCGAACCTAGGTCCTTTGGCTTTGCAGGTAAGTGCCTTAACTGCTAAGCCACCTCTCCAGCCCCCAGAATTTTTTTTAATTGTTTTTAGAGAGAGCAAGAGCTTGAGAGAGAGACACAGAGGGAGAGAAAGAATTGGCGCACCAGGGCCTCAGCCACTGCAATCAAACTCCAGATGCTTGCGCCACCTGGTGGGCATGTGCGACCTTGCGCTTGCCTCACCTTTGTGCGCCTGGCTTACGAGGGATCTGGAGAGTCGAACACGAGTCCTTAGGCTTCACAGGCAAGCGCCTTAACCACTAAGCCGTCTCTCCAGCCTGTAAATGCAGGTTTGATGCATCCTGGGAGGATGTCTGTGTCCACAACTAACTTTGCATGAGCAAGAAGTGACTGTGAGAAAATTTCTTATTTGTGCCTGACTGATTAAAACAGCTCTCAGTTGTCCCTCTGTTAGGAAGTCCCTTTCGTTTGTGCACATGGTACTCTGCTCGTCTCCCTGAGCTCTTAGTAAGTTTTATTAGCCCCTAGAGGGACTGACCCTAACCCCAGTCTCCAGTGAGTCATGCGGTCTTCCTTTTCTTCGTATTCCTTTTGAAATCTTTCAGTATGTGGAGACTCAATGCTTAAAATGCGCCTGTGACACACATGGTCAATAATTGCAATCTCTTCTGGTATCAGCCCAAGCACTATGCCATGGTCATATTTTAGCAATATTGATCACCCTTTTATCCACTTAACCTCCCTGCCTCTCTGAAGGCAGCCTTGTGCAGTTAAGATCTCCTTCCAGTAGTGATGGCCACCCTGGGCCACTGTCCAACGTTGATGTCACATACTGCAAGGGCAGCTCCCATCTTATTAATGACGGGGCCAACCACGAGTCGATAGTGTGTAAATTCTTTCAGCCTGCCCATTGTTTCAGACTCTTATTCTAGTCCTCTCGGTTTCTGCATTTTTCCCAGACTTGTTCTTAGATCTCCTGTGATACAAACCTTGGAAGGTAGAGAATGAGTAGAGAGAAACAAGCCTAAGAGGGGGAAAAAAAAGAGGAAACAAAAGATTAAAAGATTTATCTTTACAGATTCCATGTTTTTTAATTTTATAATAGAAACAATGGGAAGAAGAGAGGAAAACAGAGATAGGTTTAAGTGTGGAGGAGTCTCTGAGAGTCTCTGGAAAAGCTATGGAAGAGGGACATTTCATGGAAGAGAGATTTGTGGAAAGAGTGTCTATTATGAATGAGATCTTCCATGATATTGATCATCAAATAAAATTATAGCTGCTTTTTCAATTTCTCCAAACTACTGGATTAAAGTTTCTGAACTTCAAACTTATCCTGAGAAGGCAGTGCTTGAGAATCTCATTTTTATTTGTGTCAATAACTTGGCTTAATTGCTGGGCCACTTCTTTGTCCGTTTCAAGCACCCAGATAACTTCATCTATTGACAGAAGATTAGGAGCCAGAAGATGGCAAGAGCTTCCATTGTCCTCCGCTGACCTTACAAACCCACTTTATTTTTTTAAAATTTTTTTGTTCATTTTTATTTATTTATTTGAGAGTGACAGAGAGAGAGAGAGAAAGAGAGAGAGAGAATGGGCGCACCAGGGCCTCCAGCCACCGCAAAGAAACTCCAGATGCGTGCACCCCCTTGTGCACCTGGCTAACATGGTTCCTGGGGAATCGAGCCTTGAACCGGGGTCCTTAGGCTTCACAGGCAAGCGCTTAACCACTAAGCCATCTCTCCAGCCGTAAAATACAAATTTCTACCATCTATTCCTTGTGTTTCTGTTTCAGTCACAGTTCCTGAAGGAGATGCCACTATATCCACACCTTGTACCAAGCCTCCTTCATACCCTTCAGTCATATCTCCATCCTTGCTAATCATATCCGTATTGAAAAATCCAATGGCTTCCCTTCCATCTGGCTTTATCTCTCAGTGCCTTGGATAATGTTCACTGTCTTAAAATCTTCTCTATTAGCTCTCATGATACTACATTTGCCTGGTTTCCTTTCTTGTTGGCCACGAGCCTGGTCTCCTTTGTAGATTTCTCTTCTGACCCATCTCCAAAGCTTCAGGTCCTGTTATCTACACATTTACCTCGGACGTTGACATACTCAGTAACTTCCATTCAAGTGTTGATTATTCTCAAATCTCTATTTCTTAAAAAAAAATTATGCTCTCTTGAGGCTCAGATTGACATATGAGACTTTTTATTATCTCCCATAATTCCTTACCTCCTGCCCCATTACAGACGTATATCCAAATTAGGACTCAATATTATGCCCAACCATAGTATATCTATCTCATATCCAACCACAGTCTACCACATACTCAACCATAACAGTTTTATACCTAATAATAGTATAATCTCATGCCCAACCATAATGTATTTCCCATCTCACCATGACATATTTCATACCCAATCATGGTATATGGTATACTCAGCCATAGCATATCTCTTACTCAACAATAGTATGTCTCTTACTCAACCATAGTATATCTCTGACTCAACCATAGTATATATCATATTCAACCATAGTATATCTCTCACTCAACCATACAATATCTCATACTTAACCATAGTATATCTCTTACTCGACCATAGTATATTTCTTTTCTTTAAAAATAAAACAACTTTTTGTTCATTTTTATTTATTTATTTGAGAGTGACAGAGGGAGAGAGAAAGAGGCAGATAGATATATATATACAGAGAGAGAGAGAATGGGCGCACCAGGGCCTCCAGCCACTGCAAACAAACTCCAGACGCATGCGCCCCCTTGTGCATCTGGCTAACGTGGGTCCTGGGGAATCGAGCCTCGAACCAGGGTCATTAGGCTTCATAGGCAAGCACTTACCTGCTAAGCCATCTCTCCAGCCCCATAGAATATTTCTTACTCAATCAGAGCACATCTCTCCCTCAGCTACAGTACATCTCTTAGCCATGGCCTTTGATGTTTGGCATCCTGTTGGATGATTGTCACCATCGACTCTGCTGTCCAGATTCGCAACTGGTCATCTGTATTAACTTTGTTCTCTCCCACTTCTAGTCAGTAGCTCCTATCCTGACAAACTCCTGACTGTTCCTACACTTCCTCCATTATCCTACCATCCAAGAAGTAAAAGGTCAGGCCACTGTATCTCTTTCAGGAGTGAATGCAATAGACTGCTGCTTGGTCTGCCCACAGCCTTTGGTGAACCAGCTCATTCTCTACACCAAATGTTGTCCTAGTGGAGCTGATAGCCTGAGACAGCATGAGAGAGCCCCAGCAGCTCCTCACTGCATACCCAGGCGTGTAGTGAAGTGTCTCTCCTTGGTTAAGAAGGCATTGTAGGGCTGGAGGGATGGCTTAGCAGTTAAGCGCTTGCCTGTGAAGCCTAAGGACCCCGGTTTGAGGCTCGATTTCCCAGGACCCACGTTAGCCAGATGCACAAGGGGGCTCATGTGTCTGGAGTTTGTTTGCAGTGGTTGGAGGCCCTGGTGCGCCCATTCTCTCTCTCTATCTGCCTCTTTCTCTCTCTGTCATTTTCAAATAAATAAATAAGAATAAACAAAAAAAAATATTTAAAAAAGAAGGCACTGTAACCCCATGGCTTAATGAGCACACTGACAGTGTGTGCTCATCCAGGTTCTGAGCACAGAAATTCCTGACTTGGGGCATATTCTCACACTGCAGAACAGAGCTTTTCCCAACGTTATCTGGTTGCCATCATATTCTATAGGAACTATCAGATATGCCCAATTAATTTAACACTTTTTCTTCATTTTTTAAAATATTGATTTATTTAAGAGAAAGAGAGAAAATGGGCATGCCAGGGCCTCCAGCCACTGCAAACAAACTCCAGATGCATGTGCCATGTGCATCTGGCTTACTTGGGTCTTGGGGAATTGAACCAGGGTCCTTTGGCTTTGCAGGCAAGCGTCTTAACCGCTAAGCCGTCTCTCCAGCCCCCTTTTTCTTCCGTTTTAAGGCATGTCTATGAGCTCTTTCCCATTATCAGACGCCAAGAAGTAGAGAATTTGCAGAAAGAGCTAGTCCCAGGGGATCTAAGAAGGACCATGTGGGGGTTCTTCCAGGCCGAGACTTTAGCAGCTCACGGAAAGGAGACAGCTAATGGCTCAAGTTGGTTTGGGGCAGATGGTCACCTCACATAGTGGATGATGGAAAGGCTGGGCATAGCGGGGTATGTTGGCCAGTGTATTCAAATGTAAGTGGCGCAGAAACATATAGATGATGAGAACTTGGGTGCACTTGTCTACGACTGTGTTATTTTTAAGTTTTTTTAAAAAATTTTTTTTGGTTTATTTATTTATTTGAGAGCAACAGACAGAGAGAGAAAGAGGCAGATTGAGACAGAGAGAATGGGTGCGCCGGGGCTTCCAGCCACTGCAAACAAACTCCAGACGCATGCGCCCCCTTGTGCATCTGGCTAACGTGGGTCCTGGGGAATCGAACCTCAAACCGGGGTCCTTAGGCTTCACAGGCAAGCGCTTAACCACTAAGCCATCTCTCCAGCCCTTAAGTTGTTTTGACATTATAACCCATAGTAGGAAAATACAACACTGAAATTGTGCGCCCTAAACACAAAAATCGGGTTAACAATTTACTACATTTACAAATGGGTTCCAAGCAAAGCAATTCCTCCTCCTCCCATTGCTTACCTTCAAGACCCTCCACCCCCAAACACCTTCCAAGGCAATATCAGAAGACAGTCTGGGTGAGGAATCTTACGGTCTGCCGGAAGCCAAGACTCTGTCACACTCGGCTTCTGACACTGCTGGGTGCCATGAAATATTCACATTTATTCAATTTTGGTGTTGTGAAATCCACGCATGTGCATATTTCCATGACTTGCTGGAAATGACGCTAATTACGCCTTTGGCAGCTGGAGTGACGTGACAGTCATGAGGATTTTTGTCAACAGAGGGAAGTTTGACTGGAAACTGAATCTTCAAGAAATCCTCTATGTTAATCTCTCTCCCCCTTATTTCCAGTAGAAAAGAATAGCATGGCTTAGCTGAGCTTGTGAAACTTAGAAATCTTGATCCATCATCAGCATCCAGAGGGGCGTCCCGGAAAGAAGAAAAGGAATTGCCTCGGGCACTGATTCAGCAGCAATACAAAGATAATGGGCAGAAGGAGGGGATCTGGAATTGTTGCAAGGATCCCTGTCTTTTTATATATAGGTATTTTATTTATTTACTTATTCACTTATCTATTTAAATATTTATTTATTTGAGAGAAAGAGGCAGAGAGAGAGAGAGAGAGAGAGAGAGAGAATGGGCACTCCAGGGCCTCCAGCCACTGAAAACGAACTCCAGACGCATGCGCCCTCCCTGTGCATCTGGCTAACGTGGGTCCCGGAGAATCGAACCGGGATCCTTTGGCTTTACAGGTAAACACCTTAACTGCTAAGCCATTTCTCCAGCCCAGGATCTCTGTCTTTTCACAGTTTGCTGAGTTGAAGAAAACAGAAAGGGAATGGGTACTTGTTTTCCTTTTGTTTTTGTTTTTCCTGCATGGCTGCTGGTCCTCACAGAGCCACCGAGCTTGGGTCGTGGCTTCTGAGGGACTCCCGGCAGGATCTCGATCTTGCTTAGGATGTGACCCTGGTCTCTGGGACCCCCTCCTCACAGTACTGTCCTTCTCGGGCCTAGGTCTGATCTAGACACACCCTCTTTGCTCACTGTCTGGGCTTCCCCTTCCTCTGCCAACACAGGCTTCAAGCTGGTAAAGGTTTCTAAGTCATCCTGTGAACGACGTTGAATTTGACATCCCTGCGCGTCGCTGTCTAAAGAACCCCCCAACGCCTCATCACTGAAGCAGACCAAAAATGAACCCAACATGGCTCAGGGAAATTTTGCGGAAGAGGGGGCGGAAAGAATGTCAGAGCCACATGTTGGGTCATGATATGCAGAGACATTTAGCTTACCCATAACTGTGGGCTAACTCCACAATGCATGACCCGTATACCTCAACAAGGAGGGGCCAAGGGGAGGGGGTAGGTCACGGATGAGCCTAATAATGGTACCAAACTGACTGTAAAAAAAATAAAATAAAATAAAAAATAAAAATGAAAAAAAAATACATAGTAACTAAAAAAAAAGAAAGGTATGGGCAATAAATGAGTGAATGAAGTAACGAATAATAAGTAAATAAAATAATGTATATAATAAATAAATAAAGAAGCCCTCCCTTTCCAAGTCTCCATGGCATTCCCACTTGTTAATGTGGCCCACGGGGACAGCAGGAAGAATTTGAGCTAAACGAAGCCCACCTATGGGCGAGTGTTGTGGTCATTTCCTCGTTGCTGGGACAAAGCACCCGACCCAAGTCAGCTGGTGGGAGGAAAACTTTTATTCTGGCTAACAGTCTTGAGGGGACGCCCCATGATAGCGGGGACCGCATGGCATGAGCAGAAGCCAGACATCACCTCTGCCACGGCAGGTGGAAAACAGCAGCAGGAGAGTGAGCCAAACTCTGGCAAAGGGGAGCCGGTTATAACACCCCTAAACCTGCCCCCCAACAACACACCTCCCCCAGCAAGGCTCCACCTCACAAACAGCCAAAAAGCCTGGGAGAAAACATTCAGAACACACCGAGTTTATGGGGGGACATCTGATTCAAGCCCCCCCCAGGGAGGACCCCATATGTTTTATTTTAAGAAAAAGCAGCACTAAATCGTACGTTGTTGTTTTGAGGATCTTTAATAAGCTAGAAATGAGAAAAAGTGGAGAGTCAGGGACAACTTCAGAGATAGTTTGCTCCTTTAAAATACTGGTCTATGGCTGGAGAGATGGCTCAGCAGTTAAGGCACTTGCCTGCAAAGCCTAACGAACCAGGTTCGACTCCCCAGCACCCACGTAAAGCCAGATGCACAAAGTGGCACGTGCATCTGGAGTTAGTTTGCAGGGGCTGGAGGACCTGGTGCCCCCATTCTCTCTGTCTTATCTCTCTCTGGTTGCAAATAAATAAGTAAATATATATTTTTGGGTTTTTCTTTTTCGAGGTAGGGTCTCACTCTAGCCCAGGCTGACCTGGAATTCACTATGTAGTCTCAGGCTGGCCTCGAACTCATGGCGATCCTCCTACCTCTGCCTCCCGAGTGCTGGGATTAAAGGTGTGCGCCACCATGCCCAGCTATATATTTTTTAAATGTTGGTTTAAAGACCTCAGTTTTCCGTTTACTTTTCTGTTTCCACGTGGCTAGGGAAGAAGGCACGTGTGGACATAGGGAGACTAAGATTAACGTGTGGAAATATTCCCAGGGAGTCATGGGTTTGCTAAAATCTCACAGCATGCGTTCTCCATGTTGCTTCTGGTGTAGAGTCATGTGCAAATTTATATCTGCTCCCTAAAATCTTCAGGAGGCTGGATCTCAGCAGGCGAGGTAAGTGGGCCAGAGCTCTCTGTCTGTGTCTATTCTTTGGAATTCATCTGTTAACAAAACATTGGAAGCGTAACAGGAACTCTTGTTTAAAAGCTCGTTTGGGCTGTCGTATGTTATATGAGGGCAGAGAGAGCTCCCTGCAGGGTATCTGTGCTGTGGAGAGACCTGCCTTCAAGACAGACGGCATGGGGGTTAGCAGCTGAGGTCCTGAACTGGACGCTTTCTGGGTTGTAAGGTTCAGGAGTGACCAAGGACCACGGAGACCACTCTGAGGCAAAGATGGAAGTTTTTATTTGGGGGGGAAAAACATGAGCTGCCAGGACTGACTCTCAAGAGCGGAGCAGTCAGCTTGGGGGGGGGGTCACAGATAGTGGGTTTTAGAGGCTCTCCAGTTGGGGGAAGGTGAGGAAGGGAAGGAATTTCTTTGTTGGGGCAGTAAATCTCTGTTCTTTACATTAGCCATAGGGTGAGACCAGAAGTGACCGGGTGAGAGATGGGGGGGGGGGGTGCGCAGTAAATCTAGACCTGGGGCATCGTTCATGGCTGGGCAATTTCTTGAGGAATGTGGATGACCCACTTCCCTATCCCTGTCACCCTCCTGTTATAACTCCATTTTGTCCTGACCTAACACTGGGGTTTACAGGGTTTCTACCAGTGCTCTGGGTGACAGCCAGCAAGCCCGCACCAGGTAGCCTCAAACTGGGCACTAGGGAAGACCAGCTGAGAATCTAGCTCTTCTCCAGGCTACCGGGGCTGATCCACACATAGATCCGTTGTCCAATGTGCATGAGATAATGCCGTTCTTTAAAAAATATAAGTCTTGGGCTGGAGAGATGGCTTAGCAGCTAAGCGCTTGCTGTGAAGCCTAAGGACCCCGGTTCAAGGCTCCATTCCCCAGGACCCATGTTAGCCAGATGCACAAGGGGGCGCATGCGTCTGGAGTTCGTTTGCAGTGGCTGGAAGCCCTGGCGCGCCCATTCTCTCTCTCTCTGTCTCTCTATCTGCCTCTTTCTCTCCCCCTCTCTCTCTGTCACTCTCAAATAAATAAATAAAAATGAACAAAAAATCATTTAAAAAAATATAAGTCTTTGTATTGATTATTTTCTAAGGTATGATAAGTTTTTTCATTTTAATATATTTTGGGGCTAACTTTGGAAGTCAGAAATATTCGTCAGCCTAGGGGAAGAGTGGATCTGTAACCCTAAGCATCCGGATCCATGGGTTAGACACGGTTTTCAGTGGAATTCCTGTTGTGTCTTTGGGGGTGGGAAATTCAATCACGCAAGTGATGGGAGAAATGAATCCCACTGACCAGAGGAGACCTCTTAACTGCCTGTAATCTGCCTCCGGCCAGCCACGTGAAGCATCAAAGCACATGGTCTTGATCTCTCACATTCCTTCTTGAATTTCAGAAAGTTCTGACGGAACGTAACTGAACCAGAAGTTCTGAGGTCTCTGAAGAGTGTCACTGTTGTGCGTCCGCCCTCTGGGACCTCACATTAGCAGTGATGTGTGGCCTGTTGGTAGAGTAAATTATGTAACGATCCTACCTAAGTGACAGGGGGCTGTTTGATGAAGAATGGCTTGGGAAGAGAAAAAGAGCTAATTCCTTCTCAGCCTTTAATGACAGCTTGCACTGGGGCTGAGCTCTGTGTGTGATAAGTCCCACCTGGGACTAATGGTACTGGTAATAAATGTCTCTAGGTCCTCTCTGCTGCCACCAGGATGCATCAGAAGAACTAATTACTCAGATTTTTGCTTAATGGTGCTTATCTAAATAACTTAGGAGCTTTTGAGCGAAAACAATCAAAATGCTAATGACGATGCCTGGGTTGCAGCGTCAAAAAGGAAATTTTCATAATAATCCCGGCGTGAAGGAGTGGCAGGGGCCAGCAGCAGCCCTGGTCCTGTGAAACCTGCTCAAGGTCCCAATGTCACTGTCTGTCTCTTGACTTCTGCCCATCAACCCTTCCTGGCCCAAGCGCTTGGGTCCTCCCACGGCTGCTCCTCCGCGTCTTGGTGCTAGATTCCCCTGAGCACCATGCACCAGGAGAGAAAGTCACACTGTAGTTGGTTGTTGATTTCCAGTGTGAATTCATCTATGGTTCTCACCGACTTGTTCGACTTGAAGCCCTTTCGGGGGAAGTTCACCAGGCAACAGTTCACTGGGGCCTTCAAGATGTGTGAGACGTGACCCGGAGCCTGTTTCTGGCTTCACTAGTTACTAGCTGAGGCTTTGGAATGAGTTATGTAATCGCCTCTTGGGGTCTTTTATTTTTACTTATTTATTTGAGAGAAACAGGCACAGAGAGAGATTGAGAATGGGCGCGCCAGGGCCTCCAGCTACTGCAAATGGAACTCTGATGTGGCTGGTGTTGTCAAAATCCTGATTTAGAGACACTCTTCAGTTCCTGGAATCCAAATTCTACCTCTGTGCTTGAGTCACTAGGCACCCAGAGAGGGAACGTAAGGAGGGCGTTAGAAAGAGGTTTTTCAGCATTAGAAAAGCCTCTATTCTTGCGTCTCCTAATAAACATCATTTTCGCATCAATAATTTTGATCATAGTTCTAAGGAATCGCTGCGCATCTATCTCAACTGCCTTTCATGGATTTAAGCAACTATAGGAAGAAAACAAGGTGGTGCCCTGTTGAGTGACTTATCGGGGTTTTTTTTTTTTTTATCTAGTATGAGATTGCATGGTATGTGACAACGGTGACTGCTTTTAAAAACATTATTTCCATGGTTTGTTTTGAAGTGAATGGATCCGGAATGAATGGAAGGTCCCCCCCACCCCCCCACCCCCCCGCTACGGCAGGGAGGAGGTAGAATTCCTCCAGGATCTATAGACCCACCAACTGGCAGAGGGTGGGCAGAGAAGAGCAGGAAATGACAGAGGACCAGAGGGGTCGGCGCTCTGAGAGAAGCAGGGGAGAGCCAGCTGCTTGAGCTTATTACAGGCAAGAGCCAGATTCCCTGAAAACACAGAAGTACCAATGGGGCTCCTAGAAATAGGTGAGCTAGGGCCGTGGTGTGAGAATGCTCCTACATGGCTCACGGGTGGGGTGCCCTCTTTGTTTCTGCCTCCCAGTGAGCTTTTTCTTGAATTAGGCATGCAATGGGAAACTGTTTTTTTTTTTTTTCTTCTTCCCCCACTGGGTTAAGGGATCCAGAAAAAAAAAGATACATGAAGATGCTATGTTGACTTTAAAAAAATTTTTTTGATCATTTTTATTTATTGAATTGAGAGTGACAGTGAGAGAGAGAGAATGAGTGCACCAGGGCCTCCAGCCACTGCAAACGAACTCCAGATGCGTGCGCCCCCTTGTGCATCTGGCTAACGTGGGTCCTGGGGAGTCGAGCCTCGAACCGGGGTCCTTAGGCTTCACAGGTAAGCGCTTAACCCCCCAAGCCATCTCCCCAACCCCTATGTTGACTTTTTGCAGCAGCTTGAAATTGGAATTACCGGAAGGATTTTCTCTGTAGACCAAGGGGTGGGAGAGAGAGAGAGAGAGAAGAAATGAAACCCAGACCTTGGCATGACGGAGCTGCCTTGTGGAGTGTTTGGGAGTTGCCTTAAGACTCACCTGTGGGCTGGAGAGATGGCTTAGCGGTTAAGCGCTTGCCTGTGAAGCCTAAGGACCCCGGTTCTAGGCTTGATTCCCCAGGACCCACGTTAGCCAGATGCACGCATCTGGAGTTCGTTTGCAGTGGCTGGAGGCCCTGGCACACCCATTCTCTCTTTCTCTCTCTCTCTCTCTGCCTCCTTCTCTCTCTGTCTGTCACTCTCAAATAAATAAATAAAAATAAACAAAAAAATTAAAAAAAAAAAAGACTCACCTGTGCTGAAGTGGTTTCTCTGCGGGCCTCCTGTCTGCTGGTATTTGCTTTATTGATCACTGCTTGGAGGCAAGGCGTTAAATATTAGCTATCGAGCCAGGGCTAGTGTCACAAAGATTGGTGGGTGGTGTGTGGTAAAGTGTTATTGGCAAGCCCTGCCTTAGCTTGGACTGGCCCATCTCCCAGCATGCTGTGCGCCTGGCTAATGCCAATGCGAGTGGGCGGCAAATTGAAGTAAGGTAATGGTAAGGTAATGGTCATTGGCTAGTGACAGAAACCTGTCCACAGGTTGGCCAAACAGCCATTGGGTAGTGATGGAAACTAGACGATGGGGTTGTTCAAGCAAAGGCCTCTGGAAACCCAACTGAGGACGCCGCTTTGCCCTTAGGCTGAAGCCCAGGGGCCCTTTTGTTCCCCCTTTTTTTGCTTAGGGCTCCCTTCAACCATCGCTTCTTCCAGCTCTGTGGTCCATTGGTCAGGAAACATGGTGGCTGCCAGGTTTGTGTCTTTGCTCTCACAGCTCAAGGACATGCAGAGGTCAAGTTCTCACTCCCCGCGGCAGCTCCAGCCTGGCTCCTTGGGGTTCTGAGACTCCGAGGAGGGGGAGACTGTCATCCATTCCCTGGAAAAGCAGCGTTTTCCTGAGAGCTGAAAAAAAAAAAAAAAGTTCTGCTCAGCCAGATCCTGAAGAGAAAATAGTCACCTTAGAGGAAGAGGAGGAGGGGGAAGGGGCGGAGGAAGAAAAAGAGATAGGAGCTGGAGGGATGGCTTAGTGGTTAAGGCACTTGCCTGCAAAGCCAAAGGACCCAGGTTCGATTCCCCAGGACCCACGTTAGCCAGATGCACAAGGGGGCGCATGCGTCTGGAGTTCGTTTGCAGTGGCTGATGTCCCTGGTGCGCCCATTCTCTCTCTCTCTCTCTCTCTCTCCTTCTTTCTCTCTGCCTATCGCTCTCAAATAAATAAATAAAAATAAACAAAGTTAAAAAAAAAAAAAGAAGAAAACGAGATAGGAAGGGGAGAGAGAAGGCGCCATTATGAAATGTTTTGTATTCTTTATTGACACTGGGGACAGCAGAGCAATGTGCGTGTCCAGCCAGGTGGAGAGGAACATCTGGTTTAGGGCTAGGCTATGCGTATGAGTCCTGGGAGATGGCCTCCCTCATGGTATAGTGACAGCATCCCCACAAAGCAGATGACCCAGCTAAGGAATGCGTAAGCACGGACAACACGGTGCTGCTGGGAGCATCCATACCAGAGGGCTGCCAGAGGCTTGGGCTCCCGAGTAGTTACATAAAGAGGTTAATCGAGCCTCTGTCCATTGGAGTCTTGGGATGCTGCTGAACTGTCTCTGGCTGGATCGATGCGAATAATGCATCTCTGAGCTCCACGCGACCAACGTCCCGCCCGATCTGCTTGTCCTCACTATTTTAGGGAAAGGAGCCAGCAGAAGGAATATGGCCCATATATATGTCCCATCCTTAAGGTCAGCCAGGAGGCCGGACCTATCTGGGGGGACACAAACTATCACTGACACGTACCATTAGCCTGTGATATACTGGGTGCTGTCATAACGTCATCGAACACTCACGAATGACGTTGTAGCAGCTAGCTTCTCCTTGCTGGCTCAAAACCACCTGACCAGAAGCTGCTTTTATGCAGGGAACGGGAACGTGGCCATTTTCAGCTTACGGCGTCGAGGGGAAGTGCATCCTGGCTGGGGAAGCTAGTGACACACCTCCTCCAGCAAGACTCCTGCCCGCAAAGGCTCCACCAGCTGCGGATTGGAAGGCTTGGTCACAAACCTATGGGGGAGCATTTCACATTCAAACCACTACGGGTATCTCTGCTGGGGTTGTCAACCATTTCCAGATGAGGGTACTGAGATGGAGAGAAGTTAACCTGCCCAAGATCACTCAGTCCACGAGATCCCAGAACCCCTTGCGGTCACTGACTTGTGTGACTGAACGCTACAATCGTATTTGTAAATTGATTTGTTGGTATACAAAATAATTTTTATTACGCTGTTACATTTTCATATATTTACATCATTACACTTTGCTCTTTTCAAAAAACTATCGGGGCTGGAGAGATGGCTTAGCGGTTAAGCACTTGCCTGTGAAGCCTAAGGACCCTGGTTTGAGGTTCGATTATCCAGGACCCACATTAGCCAGATGCACAAGGGGGTGCACGTGTCTGGTGTTCATTTGCAGTGGCTGGAGGCCCTCCTACCTCTGCCTCCCAAGCGCTGGGATTAAAGGCGTGTGCCACCATGCCCAACCTCTATTTTTTTTTTAAGGACACCTCATACTGACTTCTTTTTTTTAAAAAAAAATATTTTATTTTTATTTTATTTACTTATTTGACAGAGAAAAAGGGAGAGAGAGAATGGGCGCACCAGGGCCACTGCCTGCAAAGCCAAAGGACCCAGGTTCGATTCCCCAGGACCCACATATAAGCCAGCTGTGCGAGGAGACGCATGTGTCTGGAGTTCATTTGCAGTGGCTGGAGGCCCTGGCGTGCCCATTCTCTCTCTCTCTCCCTCTTTCTCTGTCAAATAAATAACTCAAAATAAACTTAAAAAAATGCCGAAGTCCAGCCCCAGCGGGGCTGCAGAGCTTAAAGAGGACATGTGGAGTCGGCGCTGTGAGGAAAGGATGTGGACCAGTCGTTCAGGAGACGCATATCGGACACAGAACAAAACTCTGCTTCTTTATTTATACTTTTACAGTGCATTATTATTATTATTATTATTATTATTATTATTGCAAGCAAGACATAGCAATTTACTCATGTAGCTTCTATTCTCTAAGAAACCTTGCACAATATTCCTCTTTTCCCTTGGTTTCTCCGGCTTCTGCTTAACTCATGAACCTCTTGCCCCGTAGACATTCTGATAACATCTTCAACAAGAAAGTCAAAGACTGTACGCTGGTTAATATCTTACCCGGGCTCGTGGAAACTAGCCAAGAGTCGCGGCAGGTACCTCTTGCGGCTATAAGCTGTTAATGCCCCTGTATGTGGTAAAGGTTGATCTATCCAGACAGTGTTTTGCATTGATGTCATTCCTTAAGGAGCCCACCAAACTCTGTGGTTAATAATTCTGAACGTTACATATTTCTGTTTTACTTGCTTGCGTGGGCCCGACCCTGTTATTGGAAAGATGTTCACTTTTGCTCCCTAGCATTTCCGGCTCCTTTTCTGGTCAGTCAGTCTGTAGGTTCAGGAAATGTGTCCATTAATTCCCGTAATCATAAGTAATGTTTCTTGGGAACAATTGGTAAGGCATGTGACATAGCATTGCGAGGAACATGTCTCGTTAGATGAAATATACATTTGTGATGTTAAGGAACTTTGTACATTCAAACTAGTCGTAATTTCAGGATCCATGATCTGTTTACCTGTTTAAACATTAAAGCCTCAGAAATGTCTCTGAAAACACTCTCTTACTGTTTAATCACTGGTGACTGTATAAACGCACCTGAATTAGATTCCCTTAGTACTGCTGAGAAGGGGAAAATGAAAGCAAAAACAAGCAGTAATAAACTTATAATAATTCTGAAAATTCCAAGGAAAAGGTAGCAATGGCCGCGAACTGTCAGACAACGGACACTCCAGGAGGTCGCTGAAAGACTTCTTGGCCCTGTCAAAGAAAGTCTCAGATGCCGCAGCCCTGCTGAACGGAGTCCCATCAGGGTCACACTCCAGAGCTGACCGCTGGTGCTGTTTGGTGTACACACACACACACACACACACACACACAAAAGACAAAGAAAAGAAGAAGCCGGGCATGGTGGCACACGCCCTTAATCTTAGCACTCAGGAGGCAGAGGTAGGAGGATCGCCATGAGTTCGAGGCCACCCTGAGACTACATCGTGAATTCCAGGTCAGCCTGAGCTAGAGTGAGACCCTACCTCGAAAAACCAAAAAGGAAAGAAAGAAAATAAAGAATAATTTAAAAAAATGTATGAACAGAGATTTAAGAAGTGTTCAGCAGGTGGCCAGAGAGATGGCTTAGTGGTTAAGGCATTTGCCTGCAAAGCCAAAGGACCCAGGTCCGAGTCTCCAGGACCTATGAAAGCCAGATGCACAAGGTGGCGCATGCGTCTGGAGTTCATTTGCAGTGGATGGAGGTCCTGGTGCATCCATTCTCTCTCTCTCTCTGCCTCTTTTTTTCTCTCTCAAATAAATGAATAAATAAAATATTTTTCTAAAAGTGTTGAGCATGGACAGTGTAGAGAAAATTCAGGTAAAGAAAGGTCTGGAGTGAGGACAGCCAGACATGCCAGGCTCTGTCTGTGCATGTGAATATGGCCCTCAGGCAATGCAGAGGTAAGTCTTTCTTCTGGGCCCTTCTGAGTGTACACAGGACTCGGTGAGATAGAACGTGGGGGCTGGAGAGATGGCTTAGCGGTTAAGGCGCATGTCTGTGAAGCCTAAGGACCCAGGTTTGGTTCTCTAGGTCCCACGTAAGCCAGATGCACATGGTGGCACATGCATCCGGAGTTCATTTGCAATGGCTGGAGGCCCTGGCGTGCCTATTCTCACTCACTCTGTCCCTCTCTGTCTCTAATAAATAAATCAATAAATTAAAAAAAAAAAGTAGCTAGGCGTGGTGGTGCACGCCTTTAATCCTAGCACTCGGGAGGTAGAGGTAGGAGGATCACCGTGGGTTCGAGGCCACCCTGAGACTCCATAGTGAATTCCAGGTCAGCCTGGGCTAGAGTGAGACCCTACCTCAAAAAAAAAAAAAAAAAAAAAAAAAAAAAAAAAAAAAAGAAGATAGAACTTGGAACAAAAATAAGATGTCCTCATGGGAAAGAGAGGTGAGGGTGTGTTACATTCCTTGGTTTCCCTGCTAGATCTCAGGACAAGGTGCTGAACGAAATACTGTATTTGGGGGCTGGAGAGGTGGCTTAGCAGTTAAGGCATTTGCCTGCAAAGCCAAAAGGAGCCAGGTTTGATTCCCCAGGACCCACGTTAGCCAGATGCACAAGGGGGCGCACGCGTCTGGAGTTCGTTTGCAGTGGTTGGAGGCCCTGGTGCACCCATTCTCTCTCTCCCTCTTTCTCTGTCAAATAAATAAAAATAGAAATATTTTTAAAATATGCTGTATTTGGGAAGTTGTCCCAAGAACCATGTACTTGTAAATAGGCTTGGCGAGGCATGGCTGAAAAGAAAGTGTGTGACAGAAAGCTAGCCACCTCTGAGTCTGCCTGGGGCCCTGCTGTGTCTCTGGGACAGTGCGGAATGTGACCCTGAGAAGTCAGCCACGGAAAGGCACCAGGGAGCTGTGACATTGGTCTACTGCTTGCCAAGATGGCACGTGTGCGTACTGTAGTTGGCCGTGAGCCAGTATGTGAAGGGCTCAGGGCTGAGGGCACGTGGCCCGCCCGGGAATGGAGGGCAGGTGCCGTGCCAACTTTCTACACGTCACAGGTAAAAGTAAAGTCCATTCTAGAAGGTTGAGGTGTTGTTGCTAGAAAATTTTTCAGCACCAGTGATGGGAGACATTCCAGTGAGTTGTTGGCCAGGGAGGTCCCTGATGCCCCCCAAAAACATTACAGGCCATTGCCGAGGCCCTTGGTTTCCCACCAGGAATAGATGGTAAGACCCTATTGCTGAAGACTCCACACACTTGGGCTGCAAGGCCACTGAGAAATCCTGCTGGAACTGAGCTGAGAACCTCCTCCATGTAGACCAGCTGACAGAAAGCTGGAAGAAGCCATTCTGCATGCAGTTCAATGGGAGAGAGAGAAATCACCAGTGAAGACACTCAACAGTGGACACGGCAAGCCTTATATTTGTCCAGCCAGGCCAAATGAGCCAACGGGTGCAATAGTGGCACATCTGTCATGGTGGAAACCAACTGCCCTCCAATTGGACTGGAGGCCCGCTCCATGGGAGGGAATACATCCCTGATACTGAAAACTTAAAACAGGGATAGTCATGAGCCCTAGGGGTGTAACGTCTGCTGATGTCTGGCTAAATTTTTACACTATGCTTATCAAACTTCCCAGTAAGTACTTCTCTTAATGTTCACACCCTTATGTTAATGCTACTCTCACTTTTGGTAGAGAACCTTCTCTTTTCAGATGTCAGTGACCTTGGGACGACTCAGAAGGTATCATGGTGCTGGAAAGAAGTGACTGGAGTACTGAGTAATATCTCGATCACACCTTCCAAGGCTCAGGGTCTAATGCAGCGGAGGTGGCGGAAAGAATGTAAGAGCCAAAGGAAGGGTAGGACTCCTTACAATGTGCTCCCTCCAGACACAAAATGGCCTGGATATCCATGACCTCACAGTGCCTGACACTACCTACACAAGACCATCATAACAGGAGGAAAAGATCATGACATCAAAATAAAAGAGAGACTGATTGAGATGGGGAGGGGATATGATGGAGAATGGAGTTTCAAAGGGGAAAGTGAGGGGAGGGAGGGTATTGCCATGGTATTTTTTTTATAATCATGGAAGTTGTTAATAAAAATTTGAAGAAAAAAAAAAAAAAAGAAGGTTGAGGTGTCCTGAGGATTAATTCTGACCTGGCCATGGCAAGTGAGGAAGGAACAGGGGTGTTTGGGTGTTTGGCAGGGCCTTGGGTTCCAGAGTATCTGGGTTCAGACTTTGGGAGGAGCACAGACTGTGGGACCGGCAGATTATAAAAGTGCACGTTAAGCAGTGTTTGGGAACGAGCTAAAAGCAGTTTTGCTCACACAAAAAAATGCAAACAGCAGCAGGAGCCTTCAGAGTGATGTACGGTGGAAGAAAACAGGCAGGCTGCGCGTCTGCTTACCGGGGGCTTCGCTGGGACAATGCTGGGTCTCGCATAGACAAGGACGCTGTGGCTTGGCAGGTTCCTAAACATAAGCTAACATTCCTTTCAAGAGTTACACGTGGGGGCGCTGGAGAGATGGCTTAGCAGTTAAGCGCTTGCCTGTGAAGCCTGAGGACCCCAGTTCGAGGCTTGATTCCCCAGGACCCACGTTAGCCAGATGCACAAGGGGCGCACGCGTCTGGAGTTCGTTTGCAGTGGCTGGAGGTCCTGGCGCGCCCATTCTCTCTCTCTCTCTCTCTCTCTCTCTCTCTCTCTCTCTGCCTCTTTCTCTGTTGCTCTCAAATCAATAAACAAAAAATATTTTTTTTTTAAAAAAGAGTTACATGCATTCCAGCACAAAAAGAAATCACCGGTCAGTGTGAGCCGAGAGGAACCCGACTATGTAATTTATTAGTTTGGAGAATCACTTTCTTGTTTTCCTAAAATTCATGCTATGGCTTTGCATGTTGGCCGAGAGCAGGGGCTGTGTCTTGAGTTTTCATCTGTAAACCTAAGAGAAACCACGGTAGATACTGTTCAGGATTACGGGGGTTTGTATGCTCAGTGTAGCCTGTAGCCTGTGGAATATAGTAAGATTATAATGTTAGATAACTTATCAGAGTTAATCTTATCTGATTAAGTAGTATGGATTTTTTTTTAGGCTTATTTCTGAAGCGCGTCTGTAGTCTACTAAAAACAGATTTGAAGTTAGATTTAAGTAGATGGGAGGATTAGGAAAAAGGCCGTCGTAAATACACAAGAAGGATTGATGTGGACTTCTCAAGGAAGAGAATTGCTGAATTTATTTATTTTTTTCTCTTCAAAGGATGAATTTTCTTTACCTTGTTACTTTCCCTTCTGTCTATATTATCATAAATTTTCTTTAAGTGTGTAAAAATACAAATAAGTCTTACAAAAATGTCCAATCACATAAAATTTTCTCCGCATAGATTCACAAATATGATTTTGGTTAAGATGTAGGTTAATGAACTGAGATGTTGGAGTGGATTTTGGCAATGTTTTATTTCACAAAAGATGGGCGTGGTAGATTTCCACTTATGGTAGACAAAACTCAGAAGTAATTACACCAGGAAACTACCTCATCAACATTTGGAACTTTGTAATATGCTCTTGTCAGGAAAAAAAAAAAATGCAATTTGCAGTTTTCAAAGGTCCGGGCCTACTTTGTACCAAGTACAAGCAATTTGTGCTGTGTCCTCTGTGGAGATTTAGTTGGAAGGTGCTTTTACGGTCTGGCTTCCACGTGGCAGCAATGAGCTAACAGGACTCTAATGCCAGGATGTAAACGGCTTCGAAGCCACATATAAGCGTATTCCATTTCTTCTCCCTGGGGTGACGCCCCTTGTCATGGGATCTGAAGAGCCAAGCGTGGGTCCTTAGGCTTCTCAGGCAAGTGCCTTAACTGCTAAGCCATCTCTCCCGCCCCATAACACTTTTTAAAAATATATTTTAATACTTTTTAAAATATTTTATTTTTATTTATTTATTTGAGGGAGGGACAGAGGGAGAGAGAGAGAGAATGGGCATGTCAAGGCCTCCAGCCACTGCAAACGAACTCCAGATGCATGTGCCCCCTTTTGCATTTGGCTTAGGTGGGTCCTGGGGAATCTAACTGAGGTCCTTTAGCTTTGCAGGCAAGCACCTTAACCACTAAGCCATCTCTCCAGCCCCCACATCACTTTTTTTTTTTTTTTGGTTTTTCGAGGTAGGGTCTCACTCTAGCCCAGGCTGACCTGGAATTCACTATGTAGCCTCAGGGTGGTCTTGAACACGCAGTGATCCTCCTACGTCTGCCTCCCAAGTGCTAGGATTGAAGACACGCGCCACCACGCCCAGCCCCACATTACTTTTTAAAAGAGGTCTTTGTCCACTACTCCAGATACCCTTCCATTATTCCCTGTCACAACATCTCTTATTTCTTGTTTTCAATTCTTTTGTTCATCCTTATTTATTTATTTGAGAGAGAGAGAGAGAGAGAGAGAGAGAGAGAGAGAATGGGTGTGCCAGGGCCTCCAGCCACTGCGAAAGAACTCCAGATGCGTGCGCTCCCTGGCTAACGTGGGTCCTGGGGAATCGAGCCACGAACCGGGGTCCTTAGGCTTCACAGGCAAGCGCTTAACCGCTAAGCCATCTCTCCAGCCCACATCTCTTATCTCTAGGCATCATGGTCCCTAATCAACATGCTCACCTATTTGGGCCTTGCCTCCTTCACCAAACGCAAAATCCCTAAGGCCAGGTGTTTTGTCTGCCTGGTGCCCAGATTAAACCACAGCCCCACGGTGGTGTCAAGCAAGCCTAGGAGAGGAATCGAAGTGTGTCTGCTAAGCCTCACTAGCTTAAGTGAGCGAGGGTCACCTTGGTTTGTAAAATCAGGTCCTGACCGTGAGCTCCTGGTGCAGGGAAGAGAGAATGATACACGTTAGGGAAGACGAAAATTCGGAGTTTAGAGAGGAACCAGCCCTTTCTCAGGGGTCAACGGCGAATGCCCCTTCACTGGACTTGAAAGATAAGAAGCAAAGTGTTAAACAGTAGCGACTGGGAGGTCATTGGAGGCAGAGGATGCGACAGGCTGGCCAGGGCAGGTGCGTGCTCCGCAGTCACCGTGGTCAAAGTGCAGGGGACAGTCCTGGGGGGCTGCAGACTGTGGGCCACATTTAGATGGCCATCACCACCCCCCCAAGCAGAGCCAAGAGGGACACAATGAGGAAGGACACTGAGTATGAAGTACCATAATGGGATCTGTGTTCCCGAAAGAAACTGAGTCTGGCCGCGGTGCAGGGCGCAAGAAGCCCGGAGGGAGGAGCAGGGAGGCAGAGGGATTTGCTGAGATTTGCTGAGCCACTGGAACCCTGGCTTTTCGGTGGACAAGGGGTGGATTCGCCAGACCCAGAGCCAACGGCCTGGGGAGGGAGCTGGCAAGGAGACCCGCGGGACAGGGAGGGTCGGGGACATCGGGGAGCAGGTTGCAGTCTGGCCCGTGTGTGACCTGTCACATGACAGCATGTCACCTGGAATCGGGTTCCCTGGGGATTCCTCTCCTGCTGCTGAGCAGCTTCCCTGTGCTGGAATGCTCTGGAACATTCACAGGCCAAGGGAGCGGCTGCCAAACTCCCAGGGTTCTGCGCATCCAGTGGGTGGCTTATCTGCACAGAGGTGGTGTGTCTGCCTTTGTCTACTGCAGTATGGCCACGTGGAAAACATGGTGGGATCAAACTTTCTACTTTGTTTCCAAAAGATCATCTTTTTAAAATATATATATATATATGTTATACTTTATATATATATATATATATATATATATATATATATATATATATAATGTATAGAAGTTGTATATATATATATACAACTTCTATACTTACAGACTTACAGACAACAAACCATGGTATTTCCCTCCCCTCCCTGCCCTTCATAACTCTGCTCTCTGTCATATCTCCTCCCTCTCTCCATCAGTCTCTCTTTGAATTTGATGTCATCATCTTTTTATCTTATTATGAGGGTCTACTGTGGGTATTGCTAGGCACTGCCAGGTCTTGGATATCGAGGCCAAGTTCCGTCTGGACAGTTGCATGTAAGGAGTGATACCCTTCCTTTGGCTCTTACATTCTTTCTGCCATCTCTTCTGCAATGGACCCTGAGCCTTGGAGGGTGTGACAGAGATGTTTCAGTGCTGGACTCTCTTCTGTCCCTTCTTCTCAGCACTGTGTTGCCTTTTGGGTCATCCCAGTGGTCATCACCATCTGAAAAGAGAAGCTTCTCTAACCAGAAGTGAGAGTAGCATTAATATATGAGTATGAACATTAAGTGTAGTGATTTCACAGTAATTTGGTGAGAGTAATATATGTATGTACTCACACAAGAGCAGGCTTTATGCCCATAAGGCTCATGACCCCCCCGCCATAGGCTTTTGATTAGGTTTTCAGTACCAGGCACATATTCCCTCCCATAGAGCGGGCCTTCAGTCCAATTAGAGGGCACTTGGTTTTCCCCAGAGCAGACATGCCACTATTGCACTCATTCAGTCATTTGGCCTGTCTGGCCAAACTTGAGGCTTCCGGCATCCACTGTTTTCACTACTAATGACTTCTGTCTCCCATAAGACTGCATACAGGGCAGCTTTTTCCAGCTTTCAGTTGGCTGGGCTACAGGGAGAAGGTTTTCTGCTCAGCACCAGCTTGATTTCTCAGTGACATTCAATAGTGTACTGTTTAGTCTCCATGAATTTCTGTATGCTCTGTAGCTTTTCCTGTTGCTGATTTGCAGTTTAATCCCATTGTGGTCAGATAGAGTACAAGGGATTATTTCAATTTTCCTATATTTGTGGAGATTGGCTTTGTGTCCTAATATATGGTCTATTTTAGAGAATGTTCTATGTGCTGCTGAGAAAAATGTATATTCTGCAGCATTTGGATGGAATGTTCTGTAGATATCTGTTAGGTCCATTTGTTCCATGACATCATTTAATTCAGATGTCTCTCTGTTTATTTTTTGCCGGGATGACCTGTCAATTGATGAGAGTGGGGTATTGAGGTCACCCACTACAGTTGCATTTGATGTTATCTGTGACCTTAAGTCTAATAATGTTTGATGAAACTGGGAGCCCCCATGTTAGGTGCATATATGTTTAGGATTATAATGTCTTCCTGCTGGAGTGTTCCATTAATCAGTATAAAATGACCTTCTTGATCTTTCCTCACTAATGTTGGTTTGAAGTCTATCCTGTCAGATATTAGGATAGCAACCCCTGCTTGTTTCCTACACCCATTTGCTTGAAATAACGTTTTCCATCCTTTCACCCTAAGGTGGTGTCTATCTTTTATTGAGAGATGAGTTTCCTGGAGGCAACAAATGGCAGGATCCTGCCTTTTAATCCAGTCTGCAAGCCTGTGTCTTTTGGATGCTGCATTGAGCCCACTGATATTAAGAGTTATTATTGAAAGGTGTGCATTTATTCTCGCCATTCTTCTTATTTTGTAGTGTTTCCTGTTTTCCCTTTACTCGTGTGTTTTAACTGTTATTTGAGTGTGGTTTATTTTTTCCCATTTCCTCCTGTGTGTGTTTTGCTTTCTCTTTGGCATTTAGAATTCCTTCAAGTATTTTCTGTAGACCTGGTTTAGTTGTCATAAATTCCTTTAGCCTGCTTTTGTTGTGGAATGTCCTTATTTCTCCATCAATTCGGATAGATAGCTTTGCAGGATAAAGTCATCTTGGCTGACAGTTGTTATCTTTCAGAACTTGGAATACGTCATTCCAAGCCCTTCTGGCTTTTAAAGTTTGTGTTGAGTAATCTGCAGTTATTCTGATGGGCTTGCCTTTGTAGACTTGCTTCTTCTCTCTAACTGCTTTCAGTATATTTTCTTTGGTTTGTGTGTTTAGTAGTTTATTTATAACATGGTGAGAGGTTCTTTCCAGATTTCGTCTGTTTGGTGTTCTAAAAGCTTCTTGTATCTGCATAGCCATTTCTTTACCAATTTGGGGAAAGTTTTTCTTCTATGATTTTGTTGAAAACACCTACTAAGCCTCTGGATTGAAATTCTTCTCCTTCTGTTATACCCTGAATTCTTATGTTTGATCTTTTCATAGTGTCCCAAATATCTTGAAATTCCCATTCATACCTTGGTATTAGCTTGTCTTCCTCTTTGTTGGATTGTATTAGATCTGCCACCTGGTCTTCTAGCTTAGATATTCTGTTCTCTTCTTCATCCATTCTACTGGTGCGACTTTCCACAGAGTTTTTTATTTCATTGACTGTATTCTTCAGAGCCAGGATTTCAGCCTGGTTTTTCCTCAGTATTTCTATTTTCTTACTCATGTCTTGTAATGACCTCTTTATGTCATTAATCTGGTTTCCTGTGTTCTCTTTCAGAAGATTGTTTTCTTCTTTAATTCCTTTGCATTCTTCTTTGATTCCCTTCATTTCTTTTATGATTTCATTGAGCATAGATACTATCATTTTCTTGAAATCTTTGTCAGGAATTTCATCTAAAACAGGATCATTAGTGACCATTTCTGATGGATTTATACTTTTTGGTGGGACTATAATGTCTTGATTCTTTGAGTTTCTTATATTATATTGTAGCATCTTTTGCATCCTGAATTGATTTGATGGTTGGGTTTTTTATTTATCTGCAGTGTTCCCAGACGTGGCAATCCACCTCTGTATACTCTCAGGATATGAGTTCAAGGTGTGAGGTGTAGCTCTTGTCCCCCAGTAAAGCCACAGAAGTAAACCAAGGTGTTGAGTTTGCTTGCTAAGCAAGTATTCTAGTGGACTGGGTGGAATAATTTACTGGCAAATTCTAAGCTTCAACTGAGTCACATACACAATGAATAAAAACCAGCACAAAGTATGGAATTGTGGGGATCAAAACAAACAGATAGTCATGTAAAGCCCAAATCCCTAAGGGTGTGTGTTGTTCTACACCCTTAATCTTGTCAGCTGGGAGGTAGAGATTTCTGTTCTGAATTGGGTTCCAGGCCAACCTGGATCTGGATCAGACCCTGTCCCCAATAATGACAGAAGCCAAAAAGAAAGACCCCATATATATGAAAGCACCAAAGGCAACAATATTCAACCCCCAAATACAGGTTATTTGAAAATGGTAAAGCCAACCAAGAATATATACCCCATAACCTGCCCTGGCAAGGAAAGAGAGATTAGCTCTTGCAGGACTGTGTACTGTTTTCTTTTCTTTTCTTTTCTTTTTTTTTTTTTTTTTTTGGTCAGTCAGCCTCGTTACCTTTTGGGGTGGCTTCCAATGTCACCAATGCTGAGTGGCCGCCTCGATGCCCCCGTGTTGTGCTGTGCAGCTGTACCTCTGATCCGCTCTGCTGGCTGAGCTGCCACTGGGGACTGAATGCTGGAGGATCTTGGTTCTGATGGTGGGGGATGGGAGAGTTCAGACTTCTGGAGTTGCTCGCACTTTCAGTGGCTCTTTAGTTGATCTCAGCTGTCTTTCCTTCAGATGTCTTAACTTTGCAAGAAGGCTGATGGAGCTGAAACATCTGTTGCTTGGTCTCTGCTGCTGCCTGGCACGCCTGGCAGGACTGCGCTGGGTGGGCGCGCGGATCCCGGGCCACACTGGCCTCAGCGGGACTCTGGTCATGTTCCTCCTTTCTGGTAGATGTTGGTCTCTCTGGCTTCTCTGCTGTGTCTCAGAATAACCTAGACTCCTTCACTTTTCATAAGAAGAGTATATTTTGCTGGGGTTTTGCTTAAATCCATCCCTAGGCTGGTTTGGCATGACTCCTAAGCCGCCATCTTACCTGGAAGTGAGGTCATCTGTTTTTTAAATGTGTTTTTATCTTTAGCCTCCTTTTTCATTTAAAAAATTATTTCTTTTGAAATTTTTTGTTCATTTTTATTTATTTATTTGAGAGTGCCACACAGAGAGAAAGAGGCAGGTAGAGAGAAAGAGACAGAATGGGCGCACCAGGGCCTCCAGCCACTGCAAACGAACTCCAGATGTGTGCGCCCCCTTGTGCATCTGGTTAACGTGGGTCCTGGGGAATCGAGCCTTGAACCGGGGTCCTTAGGCTTCACAGGCAAGCGCTTAACCGCTAAGCCATCTCTCCAGCCCTAAAAAATTATTTATTTATTTTCAAGCAGAGAGATAGACAGACAGAGAAAGAATGGATACGCCAGGGCCTCCAGCCATTGCAAATGAACTCCAGATGCATGTGCTACCTTGCGCATCTGGCTTACATTTGTCTTGGGGAAGCAAACCTGGGTCCTTAGGCTTCACAGGCACACACCTTAACTGCTAAGCCATTTCTCCTGCTCTCTTTTTTAATATTTTATTTTTATTTGTTTGAGAAAGAGAAAGAGGGAGGGAGGGGCGGAGAGAAAGAGAGAGAGAATATGAATGGGCACGCCGGGGCCTCCAGCCACTGTAAACGAACTCCAGATGCATGTGGCACCTTCTGCATCTGGCTTATGTGGGTCCTGGGGAATTGAACCCGAGTCCTTTGGCTTTGCCGGTAAGCACCTTAATCACTAAGCCATCTCTCCAGCCCCTCTTTTTTTTCATTTAAAAATTATTGTTATTATTATTATTAACAATATATTTTGTATGAATAGGAGAGGCTTTTATCTTGATTTTCCTGCACACACAGCCAAGGTTTCAACATCTTTCCTAGGCTTATTTGCCAAATTTACTATGAGACTCAAAGAGATGTCATCAGTGGGGACACCAAGCCTTGGAAAAGGAGCCCAGCATGTGACTTTCCTCTCGCCCTTGTCTGGGCCTCGCAACATATGGAGTCCATATGCACCACAGTGGACCTGAGACCTTTGGCAACATTGATGGATAATGATATGTGCACAACAGCATCCGTGACCACTGATCCTCTAATTTTATACTGCGGTATCAAACTGAGTGCTTCTCAGAATAAAAATAAGGAGTTGCTGCTCTTCATTCACATATTTATAAAGTCAATTTCCTCCCTTAGAATTCCCAAATTCTGCCCTCTTTTATCTGCCCGTCCATCAATCTAACATTTGGCACAGCCATATTAGTCAAAATAATTATAAAAATCTCTGTGGGTATCGCCATGAGAAAGGGGAGAATGCTTAACCCTCAATAAATGGAACTCAAATCAGTAGCTGAGTCACTGGAGGGATCCATTTATTGGCAGGAACACACGTTTTTTCTGTCAAATACGTGATGAGATGAAAGGGTTAATGTTGCTCTGCAGTAGAAATCCTAGGCAAAGGTAGATGGAGACACTGCATGGAAAGAAACACATGACCATCATTGTTAAGTGCTGTTTTTGTTGTTGTTTGTTTGTTTGTTCAAGGTAGGGTTTCACTTTAGGCCAGGCTGACCTAGAACCTACTCCAGGCTCCCAAGTGCTGGGATTAAAGGTGTGTGCCACCACGCCCGGCAAGTGCTGAGTTTTTTATTTTATTTTATTATTATTATTATTTTTAAAAGAATGGGTGCACCAGGGCCTCTAGTCACTGCAAACGAACTCCAGACGCATGCGCCCTCTGTGCATCTTGCTTACATGGGTTCTGGGGAACAGAACTGGGGTCCTTAGGCTTCACAGGCAAACACCTTAACCACTAAGCCATTTCCCCAGCCTTTTATTTTATTTTATTTTTGAGAGAGAGACAGAGAAAGAGCGAATAGGCACACCAGGACTTCAGCCTGCATGAACGAACTCCCGACACGTGCGCCCCCTTGTGTGCATGTGCGACATTGCATGCTTGCATCACTGTACATCTGGCTGTATGGGACCTGGAGATTCAAACATGAGTTCACAGGCAAGTGCCTTAACCATTAAACCATCTCTCCAACCCAAGATTTTTTTTTTTTTTTTTGGCCTGTGTATATTGCTGTTATGGTGTGTGTGTGTGTGTGTGTGTGTGTGTGTGTGTATACACATGAGTATACAGATGCATACGCCTTGTGTGCATACATGCAGTGGCCAGACGACCTTGAGTGTCCTCCGCTACCCCTCTCCCACCTTATTTCCCTAAGCCCGAGTCTCTCACAGAACTTGAAGCTTGCTGTTCGTCTAGCTACACTGGCTGTCCAGGGAGCCCTGGTGATTCTATCGCCCTCCGTCCCCTCAGCTCTAGGGTTATAAGCATGCATGGCCATGCCCAGCTTTTTATGCGCGTACTGGAAAATGAACTCAGATTTTTTAAAAAAATTATTTGTTCATTTTTATTTATTTATTTGAGAGCAACAGACAGAGAGAGAAAGAGGGAGAGAGAGAGAGAGAGAATGGGCACACCAGGGCCTCCAGCCACTGCAAACCAACTCCAGACGCGTGCGCCCCCTTGTGCATCTGGCTAACGTGGGTCCTGGGGAAGCGAGCCTCGAACCGGGGTCCTTAGTCTTCACAGGCAAGTGCTTAACCGCTAAGCCATCTCTCCAGCCTCGAACTCAGACTTTTGAGCTTGCTCAGCAATCACTCTTGCCTGCCGAGTCGTCGTCCTCGGTTCTCTGTGTCTGCTTTTATGAACCTACTTCCACCTGGTTGTCTCTGTTCAAGTTTCTGTCGTGGGATCTAGAAGCTTCTCCACCCTTGCCGGACGTGGGTCTTGCTCAGGCGTGGCTGTGTGAGCATGGCACTTGGGGATGTCTCTAGGAGTCTGGATCAGAGGTTAGACGTGCGTCGATGGGGGCTGGAGAGGCAGAAATTAAGACCAGCCTGGGCTTTTGCCACACTGATGAGGGGATCAAGGGGCAGAAGCAGAGGCCTTGGGAGTGGGGCAGAAGAGGTGCTAGCTACAGTGTACGGGGCATAGCTCCACTGAGCAGAGCTAGAGGAAAGAGGCTTGTAGTGTCCACTGTTGAGTATCTTTATTGGTGGTATTTCTTTCTCCCATTGAACTGCATGTAAAGCTTTTTTTTTCCCCCCCTGGCAGCTTCACTTAAGAATTGAGGCTCAAAGAGAACCAGGAGGTGCCATTCCCACATGCCACCTTGCCCTGGCACAAGAACAAAACTCATGGCAAAAATAGAACTTGTGGGCTGGAGAGATGGCTTAGCCGTTAAGGCATTTGCCTGCAAAGCCAAGGGACCTCTGTTCGATTCCTGAGGACCCACATAAGCCAGATGCACAAGGTGGCGCATGCGTCTGGAGCTCATCTGCAGTGGCTAGAGGCCCTGGTGTGCCCATTCTCTCCCTCTCTTCCTCTCTGTCTCTCTCTGCTTGTTTCTCTCTGATTCTCTCAAATAAATAAAGAATTTTTAAAAAATGGAACTCGTGTCTGGTGGAGACTGATCTACAGTGCCCCCTGCTGCCCACAGTCTACTGCGCTGCCTGGGTGGGCTGGCCTTTGGGTTCATTCTCCAAACTTATTAGCCAATCAGGTCTTCCCCTTACATACCTAGATCTGATGCTATGAAATCTGTGGCCTTCCAGCCCCTCCCTCTCTTCCCTTCTCATCTGGCCTGACCCCCAGGTGTGTGGGGATCACTCGGAATTTTACCCTAGTCTGCCGTCTACTAGTCGGGCTGGGTGGAGTGGAATATCATTGTATCATTTCTGTTTCTTTTTTATCATTTATTTGTTTATTTGAAACAGACACAGGAACATACACAGAGAGGGGGGGGGAGAGAGGGAGAAAGGGAGGGAGGGAGGGAGGGAGAGAGAGAGAGAGAGAGAGAGAGAGAGAGAGAGAGAATATGGGTGTACCAGGGCCTCCAGCCACTGCAGATAAACTCCAGACGCGTGCACCACCTTGTGCATCTGGCTTACGTGGGTCCTGGGGAATCAAACCGGGATCCTTTGGCTTTGCAGGCAAGCGCCTTAACCGCTAAGCCATCCCTCCAGGGGCATGTTTATATATTCTTTCTGTGAGCGTTTCTTTCATGTCTTTGCCCATTTGTACATAGGACTTTTGTTATTTGCAGGAGTTTTGTTCTCTTGATTTTTGGTTTGACAAAGTTCCTTGCACACTAGTGACCTTAAGCTTGTTATTTACAATACACATTGCAATTATTTTCTTTCATTTTACTATTTTTTAAAAAAAGTCTTCCTTATGGTGTAGTTATGCCATGCAAACTTTTCATTGTTTCATTTCATGCACTTAACATGCCAATCTTTTATTTTAGTGTATTAGATTTTAGGTCACGTTAATGGAGAATTCACCCGTACTTTATTTTATTAGGTTTTTAATTTCATGTTTCATTCTTTCCTTCCTTCCTTTCTTCCTCCCTCTCACATTTACATCCCTGATATACCTGTAATTAGTGTCAGGTGTAGTTTGAGGAATGGATCTACTTTTGTCTTTTTCCAGACTAAAATTTCCTACTTTTTTTGAAATATATTTTTATTTTATTTATTTATGAGAAAGAGGAGAGAGAGAGAGAGGATGGGCATGCAAGGGCCTCTAGCCCTACATACAAACTCCAGATGCATGTGCCACCCTGCACATCTGGCTTACGTGGGTCCTGGGGAATCGAACCTGGATCCTTTGGCTTTGCAGATAAGCACTTTAACCAATGAGCCATCTCTCCAGCCCCTGGGTTTTTTTTTTTTTTTAATCCACTCCTTCCTTGACATTAGACTGTGTTCCTTTGATGTCAGTCTGTCCTTGTGCTGGTGTTATTCTGGCTTGACGGTGGAGGACTTCGATCATGTCTGAACGGTTGGTGGGCTGGTATCCACCTTCCCACACAGCTCTCATTAATGTTTCCCTAGCTTGGTTAATGGGTTATTTGCTAATTTGTCCAGTTCCGTATGAAAATCTCCTCGGAATTTTTATTTGGATTGCATCCCGTTTATAAATTAACTTATTGTGAACCGGCGGTTTGATAACTACGCGACATTCGATTGAGAATATTTGGCCGGGTCTCTTTTTGTATTTCTGCACTGAGTTTTCCACCCTTGCACCCCTCTTTCTCCTAGCTGTTCAGCTGTGCAGCACGTCTTTGCCTTTGGGGGCCTGCTCTCCATTATCTGTAGGGTTCTCTGTCTATGGATTCAACAAACATGGGTCAAAGATAGTCAGAAAGCAGCTTCTTGTCTGTGCTGAATATGGTCAGACACTCCCTGTTGCCATCATCCAGCATGATAATGGTTTGCATAGCATTTACATCAGATTACGTAACATGAGTCGTAGAAATACGAGTTTCAGTATACTGAGGATGTGTGTAGGGCTGCATGCAAATACAGTCCCGTGTCCCACATCATGGAAACGGACCTGCGCCTCTGTGGGTTGAGATCAGGGCATGGGGGTCCTGGGACCAATCCCTCACAGACTCTAAGGGGCTGTACCCGACCCCTCCCCTCACAGTCGTATCTTTTTGTTCTTGCCTGATTTCTGGTGCCTTCCACAGAGCAGGGCTATGAGCCCCAGGCTCCTGACCTGGATTCTGTGTCATCTCCTTAAGGTGGGAGAGACTTTTGTCTTCGCGTCCCCTCCCGTCCTGTGCTCCTTCTCATCTTCGTGGTGGCTGTCCCCTGCCTCCCCACTACTGTCTTGTGCACCCAAAGTTCTGCCAGGTTCTGTCTCTTCCCCTCCACTTTTCGGGAAGCTTGGAGGTCAGTGTTCTTTGGCTTGTGTCTGTGTGTGTGGTCCTTTCTGAGCTCACAGCTGTGAGCTGGAGGTGGAAGAGAAGGAGAGGGGGACAAGGTTCGCATCAACGCTGCTGCCCTCCGCCCTGCAAGGACCCCGTTCTAACAAGCTCCCCTTCAAATGCTCATTTGTATGTTTTGCTCCTTCAGAGAGAGAGAGAGAGACCACAGGTGACGGTGTGGATATAGAATGCATAATTCCAGCTAGTACAGAATGTCTGCACCCCCTAGAGAAAGGCCTGGTGCAGAACAAGTTTCAGGCAGAAACTAGGGAATCCATGAATTCTACGCTGGATGATTATGAACAAAAGTACCCGTAGGGCAAAAACGTCGTCAACACAGACTCGGGAGGTGTCCAGATGGATAGTATTTGATTATATCCCTTGGGGCTTTGTCCTATTATAATATGATCACTTGGGGAGCTAAGTAAGTTTGTGTTGAGGTGAACGAGACAGGGACAAAGGCAAGGTAGAGAGAGAGAGAGAGCTTCTGGAGAAACGGTCCTATCCAGTCTCCCACAGGGAGACATCTGTGATGGGTCATCTAACCCACCTACCCGACAGGATCCTGGGAGACAGATATTTGTTCGTGTCTCTTAGGGAGTTTCTAGATACAGCGAGTTTGGATGGGAAGAACCACCCGAAACGTGGGCCACACCATGCCACGGGGGTCAAGCTCCCAACTGAATCAAAAAGGAGACAACAGACTGGAAAGCTGCATCCGCTGCTCTCTGCTTCCTGACCGCGGGGCCAGTGTGACCAGCTGCCTCATGCTCCTGCGGCCGAGCCTCCACCACCGTGAGGGAAGAGCTGCCCCTTGGGCTCTAAGCTGGAATAAAGCCTTCTCCCTTAAGCAGCCTCTCGTTGGGTGTCTGGCCACAGCACAGGCAGGAGAGTCGTGGACACGGTACCTGGCTTGTGAGATCGTGGGTGTCACCCCCTGTCTGGGAGGCTTTCCGGAACACAATGGTTTGAAGTGAGCCCGCTCCTTCTTTTTTTTTTTTTTGGTTTTTCAAGGTAGGGTTTCACTCTCGCCCAGGCTGACCTGGAATTCACTATGTAGTCTCAGGGTGGCCTCGAACTCATGGCGATCCTCCTACCTCTGCCTCCTGAGTGCTGGGATTAAAGGCATGCGCCACCACGCCCGGCTGAGCCCGCTTCTTCTGACCTCAAGAATACACACTGGAAATGGCTGGGTTCTCTTCCCCCAGTTGTGTTTACAGTCTTGCTCTTTAGGCCTCTTTTTGCTGATCATCGAACACACATTTCCTCCTTCTTGAGGTTCTGGTCGGGTGTGGGAGACTCTTGGGTGAGTCGAGGGGCTGAAGGTCTAGTTCGACTGAACATCTAGCTTCCAGTTCAAGGCGGCTGGCTCCAGGCTCAGCACACCCTATGTTCTCCTCCCCTCTCTGGAGCAGGGGTGAGAGAAACGTGGTATTGCAGTCCAGTTCGCATTGCTGGTAGAAGTCACCTAACCAAGAGCAGCTTCTAGGAAAAAAAGAGATTTATTTTGGCTTACAGGCTCAAGGGGAAGCTCCACGATGGCAGGGGAAAACGATGGCATGAGCAGAGGGTGGACATCACCCCCTGGCCAACATAAGGTGGACAATAGCAACAGGAGAGTGTGCCAAACACTGGCAAGGAGACACTGGCTATCACACCCATAAGCCCGCCCCCAACAATACACTCCCTCCAGGAGGCGTTAATTCCCAAGTCTCCATCAGCTGGGAACCTAGCATTCAGAACACCTAAGTGTATGGGGGACACCCGAATCAAACCAGCACACATGGGTTGGGTGCAAGTCTTCTGTACACACTGCTGTGTGTGTGTGTGACAGGTCCCCTGAGCTAGCACTCACCGAACACAAGCTCTGTGGTGCCCAGGGGGGGCTCCGCAAAGCATCTACCAATCGGTGGACTGTGTAGAGGGTCTGCCCTCGCTTCTGGTGGCACCTCCGCAGCCCCCCCCCCCCCGGCAAGGACCCCTCCCTGCGGTAGGCTTTCTTGAACACATGCTTCCAACCTGCCCTTCTGGTCCCTTCTGACTTCTCGGCTGGCTCTCCCTGGACATCCATGCTGTTTTACTCCAGCCAGAGTGTCACCTTCAGATCTCTCCAGGGAAGCATCAGATGTCCCAAATTCCCAGTCTCCCAGGAGCTCCCTCATCCTTCACTCAGTACGCACGCTGACTGGAAGCGGCAAAGCACCCCCCCCACACACCCACGCTCCCATTGTTCATCTGATGTCTCTCCCTGAAGCCTCATTTCCTGAGACGGAGAGGATGGGTGAGCATCCTCACTCCCCTCCCTCTTTGTGATGGAGAACCCACAGAAGCCTCGCCTTGACTGATGAATCCAGTCCTCTCACATGCTCTTGAATCACACACAGGAAGGAGAGTATTACAGCTATCATGACAGCTAAATCTATAGCTATGAGAGAGCAAGGAGGCTACGCCTATGTGTCGGCATCGCGGGCAAATCACAACGGGCACGCGTAGACACGCGGTCCGGCTGCCGGACATCCTCTTCGCTCTTCCAGAAGGTCTGAAAGAACACGTTTAGCGCTTTCTTTTGGTGCAATGAGGGTTTCTGGTTCACCGTCAGCCTGACGTTCAGACAGAACCCCGAACTAATAGAAGTACAAGCCACACGCTGTTGAAAAACGCTTCTACCCTTTTGGATCATCTTGTGTGCTTTGTTCCAAACGCTTGAAATTGTAACTAGTTTCCATGTGGATCTTCCATAGAGATTTTCTTGTTTTATTTTTATTTACTTATTTATTTATTTTTTGGTTTCTCGAGGTAGGGTCTCGCTCTAGCCCAGGCTGACCTGGAATTCACTGTGTTGTCTCAGGGTGGCCTCGAACTCACGGCGACCCTCCTACCTCTGCCTCCCCGAGTGCTGGGATGAAAGGCGTGAGCCACCACCACGCCCGGCGAGATTTTCTTTACTTAACCTCCTTTTGCAGAGTGGAGTATCAGGGGCCCCAGGAAGGCATGATTTCTCGCCAGAGATCATAGTGCTGGCCAGGCCACCAAGCTCAGGATGTGGACAAAGCTCTTTGTCCCGGCCTTCATGACAGACTGGCTGCTCAGATAACATCGGACACTTCTGTTAGACACAAGCAGGCAATCCTTCTCCCTGAAGGGCCCATTAGAAAGCTGAGCTCTAAGCCAGGCGTGGTGGCGCACACCTTTAATCCCAGCACTCGGGAGGCAGAGGTAGGAGGGTCGCCGTGAGTTCGAGGCCACCCTGAGACAACACAGTGAATTCCAGGTCAGCCTGGGCTAGAGTGAAACCCTACCTCGAAAAACCAAAAAAAAAAGAAGCTGAGCTCTAATGAACACTAAAGTGGGTATCCCTATCTTCTCCAGAAACCTGAGCCATGCCGGCCTACCTCCCAGCTACAGATGCAATGCCAAGTAAAGGTGGCAAACTCCCTACCCCAGCCCACCACCTCCCAGCGAGGGCGCTCCGCCAGTCTGCCAGGTAGGCAACATCTGGATTTCGGGTGTCTGGGCTTTGCCACGAGGCTGTGTGTGCACGAGGGGGAGACTGTAGTGAGCTGCGGGCCGGGCTCGGCGCTGGGCGAGGAAGCGTCCCCATGCGTGAGGCCCATTATTCAGAGCGCAGAACGGGCTGCCGCTGTTTTTTATATATGTGGATGTGAACATACTACTCTGTTGGCCTTCAGTGGACTGAGTTTCCACAAGCAGTTATGTTGGCAGTAGGGGCACCGAAAGCATTTTTGGTTTATTTTTTTTTTTCACTGAGCTTGCTAATTGCCCCATCTTTTCATGGTCATAAGCCTGTGCAGGGTCCTTAGCTGAAATAGACATTGGACCATAAAGCACTGGCCACAAGGATCATTAATGATCAGTTTCCCCTGTTATTTGAACTCCCTCGTTTCTCTTAACTGTACCCGGTGCCCTTCTCCTCCCTTGGCCTTCCAACGCTTCCCCGGCCTCCGTGAGCTCTGTGCTTCGCTTATTAAATGACAAAAGAAACGCTGTAAGAGAACTGAAATATATTTCTCAGAGATACAGCTGTGTGAAGTATGTCTCCCGTCCCGCTCTCCCCGTCACATTTCAGCAAATAAATCCGGCTCTCTGTGGAACAATCTGGGTGTGTTAGCACAAAGTAATTCCAAACAGTGGCGGGGGAGGAGGCGCATAATTATGACCGGCAGAAGACACATTTGCAAAAGCTGGGCATGAAATGATTTAGTTGGGAGAAACAGTTTGCCAGGAGCCCGGGGGGGGGGGGGAAATCCTTCTGTTTCCCCCTAAGTTACCAAAGCATTTATTCTAGTTCTGTGCTGATTCACGTGATAATTCTGTGAAACCTGCTTGTGCCTGAGATTACTCCGTTCGTCCGAGGGCCTCGGTCATTCATTTGTTCACCTGACCGGCTGAGGCAACCCAGCTCCAGAGGGCCACACACCAAGGGGGATTGTTGTGTCCTAGAGTCATGTTGGGCCTTGAGGGCTGTATGAATGGCCATCACCAGGACGGGAAGATAGAACCCTTAGGCGTGGCGACAGGGAGTTTCATGGATAGGGACAAGGCAATGGTTGTGTCCAGTCATAATGACAAATAAACTTTGCTGAGGTTGGAAGCCTAATGAAAGGGGACAGGAGGCCAGAGCCAACCCATATGACCAAAGGCACGGGAGGCTGGCAGGAAGCCACGGGAAGTGGGGAGGGGTGCTTTAGTCAATGAGTCGGTGGGGAGGAGGGAGAGATTTGCTCGGTTTGCTGTTTGTTTGCACGGATGAGCTCTATTAGGTGACGTTTGCATGTTGCTGAGGACACTCCAGTAGGAAGTTGAAAAGGAAAGGGGTTTGAACCTAAAGTGTAAGAAAAGGGAACAGGGGCTGGAGAGATGGCTCAGCGGGTTAAGGCGCTTGCCTGCAGAGCCTAAGGAGCCACGTTCGACTGTCCAGGTCCAACGTGAGCCAGAAGCGCAAAGGTGAGGCAAGCGCAAGGTCGCACGTGCCCACTAGGTGGCGCAAGCGTCCGGAGTTCGACTACAGTGGCTGAGGCCCTGGAGGTCAATTTTCTTTCTCTATAAAAATAAAATAATAAAGTATAAAAAAGAAAAAGAAAGGGGAATAGCTTGGAGCATACACAGAGAAAGGTGTTGCTTCAAGCTCTGGGATCAGCTGCAGGCAAGCTGGTACTGGGGGGTGGAGAAGGTGGATGCGTGTGTGTGTGGGGAAGGGTTGTGCCTCAGTGCATTAATTGAGAATTTCCAGAGATAAGGCATCAGGAATGAGAGAGCCGGAGAGGAAGAGTTAAAAAAAAAAAAAAAAGAAAAGAAATTGACTCCCATGATCCAAAATCCACTGAATAAGCTGAAAGTTGAGGTCAGAGCTGGGTTGACACTGTTTGTTTGTTTGTTTGTTTGACAGAGAAAGAGGCAGAGGGAGAGAGGGAGGAGAGAGAGAAAGAGAATGGGTGAGCCAGGGCCTCCAGCCACTGTAAATGAACTCCAGACGCGTGTGCCCCCTTGTGCATCTGGCTAACGTGGGTCCTGGGGAATTGAACCTGGGTCCTTTGGCTTTGCAGGCAAGCGCCTCAACCACTAAGCCATCTCTCCAGCCCCACTTGTGCGTTTCGAGACAAAACCTCAGCACAGATGATGTGACATCCCAGCCAGGCTTTAATCAAAGTGTGAGGGAAACTGTCTGAACCCCATTGCTTTCTGAGTATATTAATTGCTCATATCTTCTTCTCCATTGCTTTCTGAGTATATTAATTTCTCGTATCTTCTTCTCCATTGCTTTCTGAGTATATTAATTGCCCGTGTCTTCTTTCGGTGCATCTAATAGCGCAGGTTTCTCTGGAAGAAAATCTACCTCCACTTTCTCAGAAGTAAACTGTGTTGAGAGATGAAAACTAAGTGAAGAAAACCGAATCTGCCATGTGGCATAACCTCTCAAGGATTCTTACTTGAGAACTGAAAGAAAGTGACAGTCGTGGCCACGCTGTGTCTGTCACCCATATCGTGTGCCTGACCCTACTGCCGCCGAGGAGCCTCCGCCGGCCAGCTGACTGCTCTCATGGAATATTCCACGGGCCCCGGTTTGATTCTCCTTTGGACTTTGAAGTCTATTTTGGTCTTCTGGGCTCCACGCAAATGATAATCCCCCCCTAGCTAAGAGCTGGCACAGTTAAAGGTTTCCCCCCACCGAGGCTCACATGGGCTCAGCCAGCGTGGATGGAGGCGAACCCTGGCCAGGAGCAACAACAGGTTTGCAAAGAGACGCTGCGAGCTATTGTTCAGGCCGTGGGTGTGTGTCCAAGATCAGCACATCCTACACAGCCATTCGCCTTAGATCTTTCTCATCCCTGCCTTGGACCAGAACCCAGTGGTTCCAGAATGCTACGCAGGGCAGAAGTGCAACAGAGAGGGCTATGTAGGCAGCGGTGAAGTGCCCCTCCCTTCTGTCCGTAGACTCCTACAGATCAAATGCTTGTTTTTTTTTTTTGGTTTTTCGAGGTAGGGTCTCACTCTAGCCCAGGCTGACCTGGAATTCACTATGGAGTCTCAGGGTGGCCTCGAACTCATGGCGATATCTCTGCCTCCTGAGTGCTAGGATTAAAGGCGTGTGCCACCACGCCCGGCTTAAATGCTTGTGTTTTTTAAAATAATTTTTAAAAATTAATTAATTAATTTATTTGAGAGTGACAGACAGAGAGAAAGAGAGAAAGAGAAAGAGGCAGATAGAGAGAGAGAGAATGGGCACACCAGAGCCTCCAGCCACTGCAAACGAACTCCAGATGCGTGCGCCCCCTTGTGCATCTGGTCTATGTGGGTCCTGGGGAATCAAGCCTCGAACTGGGGTCCTTAGGCTTCTCAGGCAAGCGCTTAACCACTAAGCCATCTCTCCAGCCCCCCCCCTCTTTTTTTGAACATTTATGGCCTGTTTGGCTATGGAAGCATTTGTGAGGATGTTGGAGTTCTAGATAGTGAAGATAAACCTTCCAGACATTCCCAAGGATCTGGTATTCTGCATACTGGCCAGGTACTTGGGGAAGAGAGGAAATTCAAGTACTGGGAACACTGTATGCACTCCTCTTACCTTCCCTCCTCATTCCTCTCCTACCTGCCCAGAGGAAATCTCCTCTCCCACCTGGGCCTGAAACCTTCTCTTGGCGCTGGGCGTACAACTGCTGTGAAAACTAAGACCCTTGGGCTGGAGAGATGGCTTAGCAGTTAAGCGTTTGCCTGTGAGGCCTAAGGACCCTCGGTTCGAGGCTCAATCCCCCAGGACCCACGTTAGCCAGATGCACAAGGGGGCACATGCGTCTGGAGTTCGTTTGCAGTAGGCTGGAGGCCCTGGCGCGCCCATTCTCTCTCTCTCTCTCTCTCTCTCTCTCTCTCTCTCTGCTTGTCACTCTTTAATAACTAATTAAAATAAATAAGACCCTTGCCAGGTATGGTGGCAGACGCCTTTCATCCTAGCACTCAGGAGGGAGAGGTAGGAGGATTGCTGTGAGTTCGAGGCCACCCTGAGACTACATAGTGAATCCCAGGTCAGCCTGGACTACAGCAAGACCCTACCTCAAAAAAACAAACATACAAATAAACAACAAAGTTACAAGTGGTCCACAAAAGGAGGAGTTCTTCAAAGCTTTGTGCATTAACATTTTTAGCTGTTTTCATACTGAACAGGAAGTGACATGATACTGCTTGATAAATACCACTATAGTGATGTTAACGTCTACAGAACAAGGCCCACATGGAAATAATATATAACAGGTAAACAAACACAGCTGCCTATCTGGACAAGAAAGTAAAAGAAATCAGAACCACAAGTGTCTTTCTTTCTTGCCTGTTTTCTTTTTTCTTTTGGTTTTTTCGAGGCAGGGTCTCCCTCTAGCCCAAGCTGACCTGGAATTCACTATGTAGCCTCAGGGTGCCCTCGAACTCACTGAGATCCTCCCACCTCTGCCTCCTGAGTGCTGGGATTAAAGGCGTGCATCACCATGCCCAGCAATACAAGTGTCTTTCTTAACTATCTATTTGGCTGTGATCACACATGAGGTTAAGCAGGAACTAGAATTTCATCATTTCTAGCTTTATCCTGTTTTGTTTCGTTTTTAAATAAATTTTATTAATTAGCCTGGTGAGCTCGAGGCCACCCTGAGACTATACTATATAGTGAATTCCAGGTCAGCCTGGGCCAGAGTGAGACCCTATCTCGAACCCCGCCCCCCCCCAAAAAAAAGTAAAATGAGGGCAGACGTGGTGGTGCACGCCTTTAATTCCAGCACTGCGGAGGCAGAGGTAGGAGGATCCCCATGAGTTCAAGGCCATCCTGAGACTACATCGTGAATTCCAGGTCAGCCTGGGCTAGAGTGAGACCCTACCTCGAAAAACCAACAATAAACAATTAGATAAATAAAATGAAATAAGACCCTTATAGATCTCAGGGTCGGGCTGGAGAGATGGCTTAGTGGTTAAGGTGTTTGCCCGTGAAGCCAAAGGACCCAGGTTCGATTCCCCAGAACCCACGTTAGCCAGATGCACAAGGTGGAACACGTGTCTGGAGTTTGTTTGTAGTGGCTAGAGGTCTTGGCACGCCCATTCTCTCTCTCTCTCTCTCTGCTTGCAAATAAATAAATAATTAAAAATTTTAAATAAAAGATCCCAGGGTCTTTTTGTCCTTCACCCTGTGTCCTTCCTTTTCTGAGGCAGCAGTGCGCTGGGTCACTGGCCCACCACATAGCTGCGTGGGGACACGGGGGAATAAAGTGACGGAGAGCATACACGTGTCCACACACGGCTGTGGCTTGAAGTCCAAGGGTTTCCCATAGACTCCTGAGCTTGAGTACTTCACCTCCAGTTGGTGGTGCCGTGAGGTAAGGTTCTAGAGCCTGGCTGGAGCAAAGCGTCACCAGGGCAGGGCACTGAGGTTTTACAGAGCAGCCCTGCTCATTGCTTTCTGTCCCTCCTCCTTGCGTATGCGATGAGGTCACAGGCCTTCTGCTCCTGCCACGCATTCACTACCTGTCTAAACAAGGTCAGAAATAAATGTAGTCACGTATTTGGTCTCAACAATGAGAGAGGCATGTGTACACACACACACACACACACACCCTAGTTTGATCTGTCAAAATATCCCCCAGGGGCTGGAGAGATGGCTTAGCGGTGAAGCGCTTGCCTGTGAAGCCTGAGGACCCCGGTTCAAGGCTCGATTCCCCAGGACCCACGTCAGCCAGATGCACAAGGGGGCGCACGTGTCTGGAGTTCCTTTGCAGTGGCTGGAGGCCCTGACATGTCCATTCTCTCTCTCTCCTTCTCAAATGAATCTGGGTCCTTTGGCTTTGCAGGCAAATGCCTTAACTGCTGAGCCGTCTCTCCAGGCCCTGAGTGAAGACTTTTTGTCATTCCTGAGTATTGTCAGCCTCCTGAATGTTTGTCAGTGTGATGAAGGAAACAAGAAACTCATTTTATTTGCCTTATTTTAGCTATAGGTTACAGTGACTTGCAGTGGCATGTTAACTGAATACTTGCCCAGATTTTGTGTGTGTGAATCATGCTTTCCCTTGTCCCATTGAAACACGCGTGTTTTTGCTTCTTTGAAACTTGATAGTTTCGGGATCAACGTTACTGGATTCCTCCGTCACGAATTGCCTTTATTGTGCTTTGTGGGTATTAACGATGCACAGTTAAGTTCTTAAGTCTCGCTGTCTCTCATCCACAACCAGCCGGCAGCTCATGGGATCTATCTCACGTTACGGAATTAGATTTGTAATATCTGGGTTTTTCTCAGTAGAGCCGTCACTGCAGGGAGTAGATAAAGAACATGGGTCAATTAAAAAAAAAAAAAAAGAACATACTCTGGGGACAGGTAAGTTTGTGAGGGAAGAAATTCTAATGTAGAACCTCGGGATGATCATGAAATGAAACGGAAATTAGCCTCCCGAGAACGATTCTCCTGATCTGAACTTGAACTTCATCCTGGTTCCCTCTAGCTGTAAGAAAACCATGGCGGCCTGGTTTTGGTCCCTTCATTTCTTCACCTACCTGTCAAATTGTCAATTAATATTTCATACAGAGTCTAAGTAGAACCCTAGTGCATTCACAAAAAAAAAAAAAAAAAAATCCTAGCGGTTCAGGATAAATGAGTATTTTGTGTGACTTAACTTCAAATCAAATTTGTAACTTTGACCAATGTCGGAATCATTTTCTACGACTGTAAAATTGAATCTGTGCCCTAAATACAATCTTGGACTTATGGGGTATGTTTTGTTCTCAGAATATGAATTCGGTCTGGCAGCTACGGAAGGCAATACGGCTCATCAGCAAGGACTATGAATGATCCTTCCAACCATCCAGCCTGCCTCCTAGTCCGCATAAATCAACCCCAACACAGCTATGGGCACAGAGCGTGCTAGCAGGGCTCAGCATTTCAACCTGGCGAACTCAGGGAATGCCAAGTTTCTTGTGGGTTCCTTAGTGGTCATTGAAGCTCTACTCACTGTTGGGCCTCCACAGTTACCAGAGATCGGTCTACCTCGTTTCTTGCAGGCACTCCTGCTAATCGGGTATGTGTATGAAACCAGAGCCCTTCAAGTCCCATCTCGTTCTCATGTGGCCCTTGTAAATTTCTGTCACAAATGGGTGTCCTTGTTGCTGCTTCACAAAGCTGACTCCTAAAGCTGTGGTCTGGATATGATTTTTTTCTCCCAAAGGTTCATGTGTTGAATGCTTGGTCATAGGATAATTGAATTGAGCAGAGTAAACCTGGGAGAGATGGGATCTACTGGAAGGTCATTGATGTCATGCCATCCCCTTAGAAAGGATCGACGTCCTGCACTAGGAAGTGGATTAGGTCTCACTGGGCTGAACTAGCTCCTGTGAGAATGGGTTATTGTGCAGAGACAATCTACGTGGAAGACACCAAGCACATCCCATGTAGACACTTGGCTCTCACAAGAGCTCCTACCATGTGATATGTCATGTTTTGATGCAGTGTGAAGTCACCAGGTGTTGCAGTCCAGTTCACATTGCTGGTAGAAATCACCCAACCAAGAGCAGCTTGTGGGAAAAAGAGGTTTATTTTGGCTTACAGGCTCGAGGGGAAGCTCCACAATGGCAGGGAAAACAATGGCATGAGCAGAGGGTGGACATCACCCCCTGGCCAACATAAGGTGGACAATAGCAACAGGAGAGTGTGCCAAACACTGGCAAGGGGAAACTGGCTATAACACCCATAAGCCCGCCCCCAACAATACACTCCCTCCAGGAGGCATTAATTCCCAAATCTCCATCAGCTGAGGACCTAGCATTCAGAACACCTAAGTTTATGGGGGACACCTGAATCAAACCACCACACTAGGTATGGCTGCTTGAGCTTGGACTTTTCATGCAATAAACCATGAGCCCTAACAATCCTTTTTTTTTTTCCATATGAAATACCCAGTCTCAGGCATTTTGTTATATTAACCTAAAAGTGGAATGGACAGTAGCCATCAATATAGTAGACTTATTTATTACATTTTTCATCATTTCCTTTGGTGAATGTTGCTTTTAAAAAGTTTAAAGTTGGGCTGGAGGGATGGCTTAGCAGTTAAGGTATTTGTCTGTGAAGCCCAAGGACCCATGTTCAATTCCCCAGGACCCATATAAGCCAGGTACACAAGATGGTACATGTGTCTGGAGTTAGTATGTTTGGGATGAAGGCCCTGGCATGTCTATTCTATCTGTCTGCCTCTCTCTCTTCTCTCAAATAAAGAAAATAAAATAATTTTTTAAAGTTTATCCAGATAAACCAAATTTCCCTGAAAGCATTACACTTAATGTTCATACTCATATATTAGTGCTACTCTCACTTCTGGTTAGAGAAGCTTCTCTTTTCAGACAGCAGTGACCACTGGGATGACCCAAAGGGCAACGTAGTGCTGAGAAGAAGGGATGAAGGAGTGTCCAGCACTGAAACATCTCACACCCTCCAAGGCTCAGGGTGCACTGTGGAAGAGGTGGCGGAAAGAATGTAAGAGCCAAAGGAAGTGTACCACTCCTTACATACAACTGTCCAACAGAAATTGGCCTCGATATTCATGACCTCACAGTGCCTAGCAATACCCAAACGAGACCCTCATAATAGGAGAAAAAGATGATGACATCAAATTAAAAGAGAGACTAATGGAGAGAGGGAGGGGATAAGACAGAGAGCAGAGATATGAAGGGGAAAGCAGGGGAGGGGAGGGAAATACCATGGTTTGTTGTCTGTAAGGATAGAAGTTGTCAATAAAAATATATATATTAAAAAATAAACTAAACATAAAATAAAAAGTTTAAAGTTGGTATATCTAATGAGATCACAATGGCCCTGATGAAATATGAGTGACTAAATGAGATATGTCTTTCTTACTCAAGTCAGAATGATCATCTAGCTTTGGGTAGAGACCATTACCCTTAATTCTAGTGTTATGACCACTGGCCAGAGAAGGAAATACCTATTTGCTTATTTCTCATAAAGCTAGTGAAGTATTATGTCTACTTTGGTACATGTGCCTCCAGACACCCCCCTGGGATCTAGCTTTGATTTTTTTCTCTCTCTCTATAGTGCTGATGGTTTGGTTAGACAGCCCTTCCTTCCTCTCCATCATCTCATTTTCCCCATTCTTTCTTACACATGGTCCTGCTGTCCTTTCGGCTCCTTTCCTTCCATTTCCCTTCTTTCCTGTCTCTTCTTAGCTCCCCTCTGCCCCTCCACCATCCCTCTAAAACTTGCCTCTCACCACCATTCTGCTGTTCTCCCTCTGCTCTTGTCACTCGCTACCATCATTCTGGGAGTCGTTGTCCAGGCCAGTGGTTTCACCAATGTGTATCAAGTAGGTCGTGCGTGCAACAAATCAACTTTAAACTTAGTGTCTTGAAACAACTATCTTCTAGTTGACAGTTTAGGCTAGGTTTGCCTGGGTGAGTTTCTGCCCACTTCTGAGTGTATATATTTTTTTAATTTTTTTATTTATTTGAGAGAGAAAGAGAGGGAGAGAGAGGAAGAGAGCGAATGGGCACACCAGGGCATCCAGCCACTGCAAATGAACTCCAGATGCATGTGTCACCTTGTGCATCTGGCTTACGTGGGTCCTGGGGAATTGAACCTGGGTCCTTTGGCTTTGCAGGCAAGTGCCTCAACTGCTAAGCCATTTCTCCAGCCCCTGAGTGTATATTTATACTGAGATTTATTTCTGTTTGAGAGGATCAACACATAGAGTTCCCATCCTTAGCTCTACTGGCAATGTGAAGGGCTGTCCTATACACTGTAAGATAATCGATAGAGTGCTTGGTCTCAGCTGGGTGTGGTGGTACACGCCTTTAATCCTAGCACTTGGGAGGCTGTGAGTCTGAGGCCACGCTGGAACTACACAGTGAATTCAAGGTCAGCCTGGGCTAGAAGGAGACTCTACTTCAAAAAACCAAAACAGGGCTGGAGAGATGGCTTAGTGGTTAAGTGCTTGCCTGTGAAGCCTAAGGATCCTGGTTTGAGGCTCGATTCCCCAGTACCCCCATATAAGCCAGATGCACAAGGTGGCACATGCATCTGGAGTTTGTTTGCAGTGGCTGGAGGCTCTGATGCGCCCATTCTGTCTTTCTCTCTCAATGTCTCCTCTCTTTCTCTCTCTCTCTCTCTCGCTCTCTGCCTCTTTCTCTCTCTGTCACTCACGAATAAGAAAAAAAAAAAAAACAGCAACAACCAAAAGGAATCCTTGGTCTCTACCTAGTGCATGCCACTTTTCAAAACTCCCTCCTCAGAGTGAGAGCCAAGATAGCCAGGCGTAAAGATCACCCCCAGCTCAAAAACACTGACTTAGCACGATGCCTGAGAGAGGAGGAGCCTAATAAATGCATGGCCAATGAATGAATGTGGTTTTATCCCCTCATATGCAAATATTTTAGAACTGGGCTGTTGACTGGACAGGGCTTTGATAGGTTTCTATTTCAAGGGCTACAGGAAAAAAGAAGGAAATTGCCTTGTAGTTGGCCAACCTGGAGAATGAAAGACTCTAAACTCATGAGCTCCAGCAGTAGAACCAGTGCTTGACATCCATTCTAAATTTTTACTGGGACAGGTGGTTTAAATTTTTTTTTTTCTAAAGAAAACAAACCAATGTTGCCGCCATAAAACAACCTAAGTTCTGCACGTGATAGGGACAGTCAATATTCCCTCGTAGATGAAGGAAGGCTCACGGGACCCTGTTTCTCCCTGAGGAGCGAATGTCAGTTAATGGTTTCTTTTAATATATATATAATTTACTTTTTCATGAGACAGAGAGAGAGAGAGAGCCAGAGCCTTCAGCTACTGCAAACGAACTACAGATGCATGGGCCTCCTTGTGCATCTGGCTTATGTGGGTCCTGGGAATTGAACCAAGGTCCTTTGGCTTTGCAAGCAAGCGCCTTAACCACTAAGCCATCTCTCTAGCCCCAGTTAATGGTTTCTGGAGGAGGGGAAAGGGGTTCCCTTCAGTGGTGTTCACTGATAAGTGCTTAAGTGATGGGATGAAGTGGGAGGAGATTAAAAGAGGTTAGTGGGAGCCTGTATTATATATAAAATTGTCAAAGAGTAAATTAGTTAAAAAAATAAGATATTTTAGGCTGGGCGTGGTGGTGTACACCTTTAATCCCAGCACTCGGGAAGCAGAGGTAGGAGGATCGCTGTGAGTTCGAGGTCACCCTGAGACTCCATGGTGAATTCCAGGTCAGCCTGGGCTAGAGCGAGTCCCTACCTTAAAAACCCAAAGTAAATAAATAAATTAAATTAAATATTCTAAAAAAATGTATCTTTAATTTTTGTACTTATGAATTATAACATTACTGTAAGGAAGAAGAGGAACTTCTTTGCTTATTTATTTATTTATTTTGCCAGGATAACCTGTCAATTGGTGAGAGAAGGGCACTAAAGTCACCCACTACAGTTGTGTTTGGAGTTGTATGATTTTTTACATCTAGTAGAGTTTGCTTAATGACATTGGGTGCATCCATGTTTAGAATTGTCATACCCTCTTATTGGATTGTTCCTTGAATATTGGTTTGAAGTCTATCCTGCCAGATATTAGCATAGCAACACCTGCTTGTTTCCTAGGCCCATTTGCTTGAAATTCCATTTTCCATCTTTTCACCCTAAGATAGCCTCTGTCTTTTAGGGAGAGGTGAGTTTCTTGGAGGCAACAAACAGCAGGATCCTGTCTTTTCTTTAAATTTTTTTGTTCATTTTTATTTATTTATTTGAGAGTGACACAGAGAAAGAAAGAGGCAGAGAAAGAGAGAGAGAGAGAGAGATAATGGGTGCACCAGGGCCTCCAGCCACTGCAAACGAACTCCAGACGCATGCACCCCCTTGTGCATACGGCTAACGTGGGTCCTGGGGAATCGAGCCTCAAACCGGGGTCCTTAGGCTTCACTGGCAAGCGCTTAACCGCTAAGCCATCTCTCCAGCCCAGGATCCTGTCTTTTAATCCAGTCTCTAAGCCTGTGTATTTTGGTTGGGGCCACTGAGGCCATTGATATTAAGAATTATTATTGAAATTTATCCCTGCTTACTGGTTTTCTGTTACCCTCTTGTATTAAGTATTACTTGAAACGATTTAGTCTTTCTTTCCTCTGGTCTCTTGTATTTGTTTTCTTGCTCTTCAGACTTAAGGATCCCTTTATGTATTTCCTGTGGAGGTGGCTTAGTGGTCATGAATTCCTTCAGCCTGTTTTTAGCATGGAAATTCCTTGTTTCTTTCTTCAATTGGTAATGATAGTCTAGCTGGATACTCATCTAGGTTGACAGCTGTCTTTAAAACTTAGAGTACATCCTCCCAGGCTCTTCTGGCTTTTCAAGTTTGTGTTCAGTAACTTGCTGTTATCCTGATGGGCTTGCCTTTATAGGTGACTTGATTGACGCTTGTCTCTTACTGCTTTCAGTACATTTTCTTGGGGTCTCAGTGTTTAGTAATCTGGCAAGAGGTTCTCTTCTAGTCTGGTCTGTTTGGTGCTCTATAAGCTTCCTGTTGGGCTGGAGAGATGGCTTAGCGGTTAAGCACTTGCCTATGAAGCCTAAGGACCCCGGTTCGAGGCTCAATTCCCCAGGACCCATGTTAGCCAGATGCACTAGGGGGTGCAAGCATCTGGAGTTCGTTTACAGTGGCTGGAGGCCCTGACGTGCCCATTCTCTCTCTCTGTCCCCCCCCCCCCCGTCTCTCTCTCTCTCTCCCTCTTTCTCTATCTGTCGCTCTCAAATAAATAAATAAAAATAAACAAAAAAATTTTAATAAAATAAAATAAAAGCTTCCTGTGTCTTTATGGGCACCTTTTTCCCTACTTGGGAGAATTTTTCTTATGATATATATAATTTTTTTTTTGCTAAAAATATGCCTTTAGATTGAAGTTCTTCCCCTTCTTCTATACCTTGAATTCTTAACTTTGATGTCTTCCTAGTGTCCTGAATGTCTTGAAATTCCCACTCTTACCTTCCTGTGAGTTTGTCTTTCTCTTTGTTGGAATATTGTAGATCTGCTACCTTGTCTTCCAGCTTAGTTTTCTGTCCCCCTTTTGGTCCAATCTACTGTGTGATTTTCTACAGAGCTTTTTATTTGATTTGCTGTGTTCTTCAATTCTAGTATTTCAGATTGGTATTTCTTAATGGTTATATTACTTTAACCCTTTGTTGTGTTGACTTCCTTATTTAGTTTAAGTTGATTCCTTATGTTTTTTTCTTCAGAAGTTTGTTTTCTTCCTTGATTCTTTTCCTTTCTGCTTTGATTTCTTTGAACATATCTATAATCATTCTCTTTAACTATCTGTCTGGCAATTTATATAATTCACTCTCACTGGATTATGAATTATAAATCTATTGGAAATACCAGTTTTGGAGGAAGTATGTTGTCTTGATTTTTTTGTGTGTGTTTATTATATTTTTGCATAGATATTTTTGCTTCTTGGGTTATTTCAATGCTTGTGTTTCTAGCTGTCTGCTGTATTCTCAGGCATGTAAATCAGAAGCTATCTCTTCATGGTGGGAGGTCACAGGGCCAAATGTGGCTTCTATAGAACTCCCAGAGTGGCAGCCGGAGTGACCCAAGCCGTTGTCCATGGCTACAATACAAATATCCTTTTCTGGTGACTTTCTTCTCATTTATATTGATTGTGAAGCTTCCTCCTCTTTGGTGCACTGTGGGCTTGGCTCAGCCTTTTTAAGTTGGTCTTTGATGTCTAAATTTGAATGGGGAAAAATTCACTAAAACTTTAAGTGCCTGGAGCATGTAAAGAAACAAAAAAAAAGGCCCGTCATTTTAAGAATTAAAAAAAAAAAAAAAAGAACCGGAGAAGATGTTCCAATATATATGAAGAAACAAAATTACAGAAGTATTTGAGTGCATCACACATGGAGTAATGCATTAAAATTAGTATGTGTCAAATTATCATTGATTTTAATTTTTTACTTTCAGTTTTTTGTTTGGTTGCCATGATCCAGGTCACATATCTGTATGCAATATTCATGATACAGAGAAGAACCTTTGAAACGCGTAGGGTCACCCTACACAATTCATTTTCTCTTGTCAGAAAAGCTGTTTGCTATGTGCAGTAATTCAAAGTTACTCCAGTCAAAGTGAGAAGCACTGATATCTGTCTTGTTGCTAGACATGGGATGACAAGGGATTTCAGTGAAGGAATTGAGGGGAAAAAAATATATGTGAATACCATTATAATAGGCCCTGTATGTGTTTGCTAGATTATCAGAAGAACTGGAAACTCCTTTTAGTGGGAATGCCACCACTTACATACATTAAAAAATGAGTTTGGGAGCCGGGCGTGGTGGCGCACGCCTTTAATCCCAGCACTCTGGAGGCAGAGGTAGGAGGATCGCCGTGAGTTCGAGGCCACCCTGAGACTCCATAGTGAATTCCAGGTCAGCCTGGGCAAGAGTGAGACCCTATCCCCCACCCAAAAAAAAAAATGAGTTTGAGGGCTGGGGAGATGGCTCAGCAATGAAGGGCATTTGTTATCAAAGTCTACTGGCATAGGTTCAATTTTCCAATTCTCCAACCTCCCACGTAGCCATGTAAAGCCTAATGATAGTTTATTTGCAGCAACAAGAGACTCTGATACACAGGAGCACACACACACACACACACTTGAAATATATATATATATAAAATGTATATATATGTATATATATGTATATATATGTGTGTATATATATATTTGGTTTTTCGACCTGGAATTCACTATGTATTCTCAGGGTGGTCTCGAACTCACGGCGATCCTCCCACCTCTGCCCTCCCGAGTGCTGGGATTAAAGGCCTGCGCCACCACGCCCGGCTAAATAAATATTTTTTTAAATGGGCTTAAACTAGGCCTGTGGGCACACACCTTTGTGCCAGCACTCAAGAGGCTGAGGTGGGAGAATCACCACGAGTTCAAGGCCAACCTGGGCCTACAGAGTGAGTTCCAGGTCAGCCTGGGTTAAGAGCGAAGTTAGAGTGAAGCATCATGTATTTTGACTGCATTCTCTGTCATCCTTTCTGGTCCCACGCATTCCTTTCCTCTTCCCAAATAGTGTGCCTCTGTTTTCATGTGGCGTGTGTGTGCGCACGCGTGCGTGTGTGTGTGTGTGTCTGATGAGCCACATATAAAAGAATAAAAGAAAGCATGTATTATTTGTCTTTCTGACTCTGGCTTAGTTTCTTAATATAATGACCTCTTTTTTCTTACAAATGATATAATTTTCATTTTCTTTACGGCTCAGTAAAATGTCATTGAATAAACATACCACATTATCTATTTCTGCTTTGAGACTCTTGTCTGCTGTGGCGTCCACCTGTATCTGAAGTGTTGAAAAGCAGCGAATCATGTGAGAAATGTTGTGAGAACAATACTTGCCACGCTTTCTGGGACAAATCATGCTCTTCCCTCTCTTCTCAGACTTACGGATGGGGGTTCTGAGCTCCAGCAATTCAGAATGTGAGTGTACTTAGAAATAGGACCTTTCTCCCTCTTTTTTTTTAATTTAAATTTTGTTTATTTTATTTATTTATTTGAGAGCGACAGAGCGAGAAAGAGGCAGAGAGAAGGAGAGAGAGAGAGAGAATGGGCACGCCAGGGCCTCCAGTCACTGCAAATGAACTCCAGACACGTGTGCCCCCTTGTGCATCTGGCTAATGTGGGTCCTGGGGAATCGAGCCTCAAACTGGGGTCCTAAGGCTCCATAGGCAAGCGCTTAACCGCTAAGCCATCTCTCCAGCCCCTTTCTCCCTCTTTTTTTAAAAAAAAATTATTTATTTATTTGCAAGGAAAGAGAGAGAGGAGAAAGAGAAAAGAGGCAGACCGAGAGAGAAAATGGGCACCCCAGGGCTTCCAGCCACTGCAGATGAACTCCAGACGCACACGCCCCCTTGTGCACCTGGCTTACCTGGGTCCTGGAGACTTGAACCTGGGTCCTTTGGCTTCGCAGGAAAATGCCTTGACCACTAAGCCATTTCTCCAGCCCCAGAAATAGGACCTTTAAAGTAGTAATGAATGGGACCTAATCCAGTATTACCGTGTCCTTATGGGAAGAGATTCAGACATACAGAGGGAAGATCATGTGGAGACGTAGGGAGAAGATGCTTCCTAAGGGAGCAACACCGCTGTCTCCATGTTGCATTTCTGGGCTGCAGAACTGGGAGGCATCCTGTTTCTGTCCTTGAAGCCATGTGCTCCGCTTTGTTTGGGTAGCCCTAGCAAAGTACGTATCATACTACCCGTCTCCCAAGAACTGTGAGCTGTGGGCTTTAGTGCCTCACAGGCTATCTTCATACTGCTTCCCGGTAAAGTGCACAAGCGGGTGACAGAGATCTCCAGGGCAGGGCTGTAATCTCTGACTGGTCTGTAACAAAATTCTCTATCACCCAAGCTCACAGGTTTTTTTTAAATTTTTTTTGATTATTTTTATTTATTTATTTGAAGGTGACATAGAGAGAAAGAGGCAGATAGAGAGAGAGAGAGAGTGAGGGAATGGGCACACCAGGGCCTCCAGCCACTGCAAACGAACTCCAGACTCGTGCACCCCCTTGTGCATCTGGCTAACGTGGGTCCTGGGGAATCGAGCCTCGAACTGGGGTCCTTAGGCTTCACAGGCAAGCGCTTAACCGCTAAGCCATCTCTCCAGCCCACAGTCTTTTTTTATTATTATTATTTGTTGAGTTGAACCTGTAAGAGAACTAGAGTAGGCACACAGCTTCTATTCTGGAGACGCTATCATTCCAAAATTGTAAATTTGATGAATGACTCAATTTCGATTCCATTTTGGTATTAAGAAGAGCAAGCTAGGTACCGAATCAGGGCAGTTTTTAAAATCAACTCACTTAGAATCGTGATGAAAAGAAAAACACTAAAACAATGAGCAAACCATCACCTTGTGTCTGGGACCTCAGAGGTCAGTGTTGTTTAGGTAAGGCAGAATGAAGGTATGCCATCACAAGTCGGCCAAGGTTAAACAAAATGTCTTTGGAGCTGATAAGGACACTCACACTGATTACCTAAGAAATGAGGCATTATCTTTCTCTGAAGAACTCTGACAAGACAGCGTGATTGCTGTCTGTCGGGATTAAGAGTCCAGGGTCACTTCCTTGGGCTGGTGGCGTTCTGGGGGGGCTCTGCTGACTTCATGTTGACATAAGAGAAAATTGAATTATGACTTCAACGATGTTCTAGGCATTTAGTGAATAATGTCTTTGTAGAGGGCAAAGTCGTTAAGAGTCAGGAGCCATACATTGCAATTAAAAGAGTATAGGCATACGGAAAGAGAAAAAGGCCAATGACCACTGGGCAGGTCTATAGCACACCAGGGTCCCACTGTGACGCTAAGCAAGTAGGGCCAGACATGAAAGAGAGCCTGCTCCTCACCGTGTCATTAGAATACATGGGGGGAAATGTGTTTAAAGACAGATTCTTAGATGTCAAAAAGAAAAATAATCATGGAATCTCCAAGACCGCGTGAATGGTGGTCATTGAACCTGACTTAGAGTGTGTCATTTGGTAGTGGCCCACAGGCATCTGGTACCAGAAATGAAACAGGATCATATCTTTTCAACTCTCAAAAAATCTTCCCCAGAGGGATAAGCTGTCCTGAGAAGTCAGAAAACCACAAGAGTTCCATGTTCATGAGGGCATGCGAGCTTCCCAGGGAACTGATGGGGCCAGTGGAGGCCCAGCTTTCTCACTTTTTAAAAAAAATGTTATTTATTTATTTATTTATTTGAGAGTGACAGACAGAGAAAGAGGCAGAGAGAGAGAGAGAGAGAGAATGGGGGCGCCAGGGCCTCCAGCCACTGCAAACGAACTCCAGATGCGTGCGCCCCCTTGTGCATCTGGCTAACGTGGGTCCTGGGGAGTCGAGCCTCGAACCGGGGTCCTTAGGCTTCACAGGCAAGCGCTTAACCGCTAAGGCATCTCTCCGGCCCTAAATTCTCTCTCTCTCTCTCTCTCTCTCTCTCTCTGTGTTGTATGTGTGTGTGTATAGTGGGGTGTGCACACGTGCTCTGGTGTGCATGTGGAGATGAGAGGACCTCAGGGTGGGGCTATTATCTTTTCACCTTTTTTTTTTTTTAATAACACAGAGAGCGAGAAAGTGAAAGAAAGAGAGAGGGAGAGTATTGGCATGCCAGGGCCTCCAGGCACTGCAATCGAGCTCCAGACACATGTGCCACCTTGGGCGCATGCACAAGCTTGTTTGCATGTTCCCTTGTCTCTTGGCTGTTGGGAAGGGCAAGTCTAACTGGCCTGTGAGCTTGGATTCACCCATTGTCCGTAGGTGTGTTGGTATTCTAGATACGGGCACTATTTTGTATCAGGCTTATTGTGAGTGCTAGGAATTGAACTCATTGGCCACCGAGTACCTCCTAAACCCATGCCTCTACTGTTTGCTGTTTTGTTGTTGTTGTTTGTTTGTTGGTTTGTTTTTGGTTTTTCGAGGTAGGGTCTCACACTAGCCCAGGCTGACCTGGAACTCGCTATGGAGTCTCAGGGTGGCCTCGAACTCACGGCGATCCTCCTACCTCTGCCTCCCGAGTGCCGGGATGAAAGGCGTGTGCGCCACCGCGCCTCGCTGTCTCTACTGTTTTGTACCATGTGACTTTTTAAAACATGTTCTTGAAATTCTTCAGCTCAGTGTGGCTGCACTAGGGTTAGCTAGGACTGACATCCAGCTTTCTACATAAATAGGCAACTGCCCTGTGTCCAGAGCTCCCCGATTATAAAGCTCCGCTACGGACGTGCAACCAGATTTCAGTGGAGACGAAACTTTTCTACTATCTAGTGACGTCATACATGTCACAACATCACGATGAGCATCAACACGTGTGTGGTTACTCTGGTACAGACAAAGCAGACATTGCGGTGGCAGCCGTCCAAACGTGCAGCAATGCGCTTCTGTAGAGCACGTTACACTGCATAAGGACAATAAGCGACGGTTATGGCTCATACGTTTACTACAACATGTTTTTAATGTCATGTTGGAGTGCGCTCCTTTTATTTATGGGGGAAAAAAGTTACTGAAAAACAGTTTGTCCTGTGATACCATCAACAGCCTCAACCTTTTGTCGCCAAAGGCCATGTTGAAGTCAGGTTCTCATTGCTGGTAGAAATCACCCGACCAAGAGCAGCTTGTGGGGAAAAAAAAGAGGTTTATTTTGGCTTACAGGCTCCAGGGGAAGCTTCATGATGGCAGGGGAAAACGATGGCATGAGCAGAGGGTGGACATCACCCCCTGGCCAACATAAGGTGGACAACAGCAACAGGAGAGTGTGCCGAACACTGGCAAGGGGACACTGGCTATAACACCCATAAGCCCGCCCCCAACAATACACCGCCTCCAGGGGGCGCTAATTCCCACATCTCCATCAGCTGGGAACCTAGCATTCGGAACACCTAAGTTTATGGGGGACACCTGAATCAAACCACCACAGACCACTTTTAAGTGTTGACCTGTGCTTCGCAGGTTTCATGTCAGTGCACACAGTGATGGTTGTTTAACATGAAGTTATGTTGACCGAAGACACATTGCTCAAAACAACTCCCCTTCATCAAGCTCTCCATAACTTTCCATATATCACACCATATGTCTACATATATAGTGTTCGAGGAAAGGTCAGGCATATTAAAATGCACACACAGAATGCATGTACAGTTATTTTCTGTAGAAACATTAAAAGCAATGAATATTCCTTCAGGAGGGCTTTGGAGGTTTAGTTATATCTGAGCACAATTCAGCCACAGACCTTAAAGTGTTCTGCATATAAAATGGCATTTCTTCTCTTCTCTGTAATCTCTCTCTCTCTCTCTCTCTCCTTGCAAATAAATAAACGAATATAAAAACATTTAAGGGAGGCAGAGGGAGGAGAATCGCCGTGAGTTCAAGGCCACCCTGAGACTATGTAGTGAATTCCAGGTCAGCCTGGACTAGAGTGAAACCCTACCTCAGAAAAAACTAAAACAAATTTTAAAAATTATTTAAGGGGGTTGGAGATATGGCTTAGTGCTTAAGGCACTTGCCTGTGAAGCCTAAGGACCCAGGTTCCATTCCCCAGGGCCTACGTAAGCCAGATGCACAAGGGGGTGCATGCATCTGGAGTTCGTTTGTAGCGGCTGGAGGCCCTGGTGTGCCTATTCTCTGTCTCTCTTCTTGCTTACATCTCTCTCTCTCTGCTTGAAAATAAATAAATAAATAATTTTAAAATGTCATTTCCAGTATAGTGTTGTGTAACTATTAAGCACTGATCATTCCTAAGATGAAATCCAGGAGTTCTCGGGTGTTGTGTATCTTGAATCCTCATGAAAGTAATGGGAAATTTATTGGAGCTTTACTAAACGTAAGATACTGAAGCTCGAGAGAAATTTGCTTTTTGTAGAGTCCTTGAAAACCAGAAACCAGGAGTTCTGGAGTTCTAACCTTCACATAATCCTGACACATTTGAAAACATCGTACATGTTATTTCGGGAAAATCTTCTGGCAATCTAATGTGGCTAATTTACTGGAAAACCATTGATACAAAAATATCCACACTGTTTGTGTTAGCTTATCCTTCAGGGTTAAGTATTTATTTTTAAAGGTCCAAGAAAAAAGATTAATTAAAATTTGGATTATGATTCCACTAGTACTGCATATTTACTGAGGAATTGGACATGCTAAAACATTCATATTTTATCGGACAACAGAGCCATTAGATCTTTCAGTTTTGAAAAATTATCATATTTCTCACAATAAACTTTTCTCTTCTTATGTTTGTTTTGTGTTACTAATGAACAAGGTCCACTAAGTTTGTTTTTTTTAAATTTTCCTGTGGAGTAAGTTAATGACTATATTTTATCAACTTTGTTGAGTTTTCTTTCTGACTCTCAAAGATATTTTCCAAACGCTTTCTTACATTTTCAAATCTCTTTTTTCTATAGTTGTCAGTTTTCCCCCTAAAAATATATTAAGAAAATATTGTACTATTTGTAGCTTAGAAAACTTAAAAATAATAAATATTGCTAAACTTCTTTCAATAGTCTACTGGCAAACAGGATTATTAGTTTTTCATATTAAATATTCCTCTTTCCCTCTTCCCGTCCCTCCCTCCATCTCTCCCTCCCTTCCTTCATTATTTCTTTCCTGCGTTCTGACATAGGGGTCTCCTGTAGCCCAGGTTAGGCCTTGATTTCTTTATATAGTCAATGCCTGGCCTTGAACTCCTGAGCCTCCTGCCTCCACCAGGGCTGGGCTTATGGGCACGTGCCACCACACCTAGCTTTTGGATGTCATACTGTACAAAATGATATTAACTTAGTTCCTCGCACTGAACCGGTCTTGCATTGATGAAATCCTTAATCCCTTACGGATTAGATAATTTTGCTATGTTGTTATCTAAGTGTGTCTAGCACTCTTCTCTCCATAGGAAATTGGACTTCAGTTTAAATCTACCCTCCTAGTTGCACAGGGACTGATGCCTTTCTCTCTCTCTCTCTTTCTCTCTCTCTCTCTCTCTTTCAGCTTGACAGAGAGACCTGCACCCTTCGATAGTTCAGCTGGTCGAGGCGAGGACTGGGGCCAAGGAGAGCTGAGGACTTTGGTCCTATAGTGTTTGGATAGTTTACACTGCGTAAATGCCTTTTCTTTGCCCATTTAGACCTTGCCTTTAAAATGGCTTCACTCGAAAAGCATTATGGTCCACAGGTCCCTCCCCCTCCCACGTTCTTTCTGTTCACTGCTTTTGACCCCATGTATAGGTTTGCGACAGCGTTTGATATTTTGTCCAAGACAATTCATTTTATTTAAAAAATTTACAAAGTGATAACGGGTAGGTTATCATTCAGTGATATCCTCTGAATATGAACAAGACTCTTCTAAACTTTTAGGATAATTCTCTTTTTCCTGATTTTTAGTTTTTCCAACTTTATCTCTGTTTTTATGTCTTCTCTTTGTCTCAAGTTGCCTATGCGTTTGACAATGGAAATCTTTTAGATGTACTCTGCATCCAAAGTCCATTGCAATGATATCCCTCCTTCCTTCCTTCTCCCCTTCCTGCTCCTCCTGGTCTCCTTTTCTCTGTTGTTCTCGTCTCTAGCTGGTCTTTCAGTTCCTCATCTGCTTCATCTCACTGCAACAAAACCTTTTTTTTTTTTTTTTTTTTTTTTTTGTTTTCGAGGTAGGTTTCACTCTAGACCAGGCTGACCTGGAATTCACTCTATAGTCACAGGGTGGCCTTGAACTCACAGTGATCCGCCTACCTCTGCCTCCCAAGTGCTGGGGTTAAAGGCGTGTGCCACCACGCCCGGCTTAGAAGTCTATTTTTTGACGTTTGGAAACGCAGAAAATTGTGGAAGAGGTGGCGGAAAGAATGTAAGAGCCAAAGGAAGGGCAGGACTACTTACAATGTGCTCCTCCAGACACAAAATGGCCTGGATATCCATGACCTCGCAGTGCCTGACACTACCTACACAAAATCCTCATAATAGGAGGAAAAGATGATGACATCAAAATAAAAGAGAGACTGATTGAGAGGGGGAGGGGATATGATGGAGAGTGGAGTTTCAAAGGGAAAAGTGGTGGGGAGGGAGGGCATTACCATGGGATTTTGTTTACAATAATGAAAGTTGTCAATAAAAAATAAATTAAAAAAAAAAAGAAGCAGAGTCCTTTTTGTGAGACTCTGAGACTGTCTTTGTTGAAGACGTAGTGTAGCATGTAGCTTCTGGGAGAGCCTGCAGGCAAGCACCAGACTACTGTAGGAACCGCCTGTAGATGGCAAAGACTAAATGGCTGAGCTTTTTGTTGCTGTTGTTGTTTTTCTTTTGTTTTTTCGAGGTAGGGTCTCACTCTAGTCCAGGCTGACCTGGAATTCACTATGGAGACTCAAGGTGGCCTCGAACTCACGGCGATCCTCCTACCTCTGCCTCCCGAGTGCTGGGATTAAAGGCGTGCACCACCACGCCCGGCTTGAAACAAGATCATTTAAAGTGCAGTTTGCCTCTGGCTACATCATTGGCCATATGCTTTATCTTATCTGTTCTATTCTCATTTTTATTATTACATGTGTACAACTTGTAAGTATAATTTTGATTTCATTTTAAACCATTTCTTATATAGAATATCTTATAGTTTTTAAAAATTTTTTCGTTCTCATTTATTTATTTATTTGAGTGTGACAGAGAGAGAAAGAGAGAGAGAGAGAGAGAGAGAATGGGCACGCCAGGGCTTCCAGCCACTGCTAACGAACTCCAGATGCGTGCGCCCCCTTGTGCATCTGGCTAACGTGGGTCCTGGGGAATCGAGCCTCGAACCGGGGTCCTTAGGCTTCACAGGCAAGCGCTTAACCACTAAGCAATCTCTCCAGCCCATATTTTATAGTTTTTAAATTCATGCTAGGTTGTTTTACCTCTTACTTTAAAATAACATTCAAAACTTTCCTTGACCCCAGTAGGTCAGGGTGTGTATATATCTTGTCTCTCCCATTTTTTTAAATAATGTTTATTTATTTATTTGAAAAGAGAGAAAGAGAGAGAGAGAGGGAGGGAGAGAGAGAGAGAGAGAAAGAAGGAGATATATAGAGAGAATGGACACGCCAGGGCCTCCAGCCACTGCAAACGAACTCCAGACACACGTGCCCCCTTGTGCATGTGGCTTATGTGGGTCCTGGGGAATTGAACCTGGGTCCTTTGGCTTTACAGGCAAGCGCCTTAACAGCCAAGCCAGCGCTCCAGCCTGTCCCTCCCATATTCTTATTTTTTTATTTATTATTTTATTTATTTATTTGAGAGTGACAGACAGAGAGAGAAAGAGGGGGAGAGGGAGAGAGAGAGAATGGGCGCACCAGGGCCTCCAGCCACTGCAAACGAACTCCAGACGCTGTGCGCCCCCTTGTGCATCTAGTCTAACGTGGCATCCTGGGGAGTCGAGCCTCGAACCGGGGTCCTTAGGCTTCACAGGCAAGCGCTTAACTGCTAAGCCATCTCTCCAGCCCCCTCCCATGTTCTTAGTACACGTTGGACCGCTCCAAACAGACTGTTCACTCCGTGATGATCTTCAGCTTTACGTATCTCGTCTTTTGCATCTCCACTAGCACTTGAATCCATCCTCCCATGTAATTGGCTTGGCTTTCCACTCTGTTTATGTGGCTCACCCCTGTCCTAAGGTGCTCTCCTTCACTTTACTGGGCTCCCCTCTGTGAGTCTCCCCCCTCCCCTCCCCCGCGGACTCCCCTCTTCCAGGCCTCACTCACATCCCATTCTGAATCCCGCCCCCATCCCTGTGCAAGGCACCTGCGCTGGTTTGATTCGGGTGTCCCCCACAAACTTAGGTCTTCCGAATGCCAGGTTCCCAGCTGAGGGACATTTGGGAATTAACGCCTCCTGGAGGCGGTGTATTGTTGGGGGTGGGCTTATGGGTGTTATAGCCAGTGTCCCCATGCCAGTGTTTGGCACACTCTCCTGTTGCTATTGTCCACTTTATGTTGGCCAGGGGGTGATGTCCACCCTCTGCTCATGCCATCTTTTTCCCCTGCCATCGTGGAGCTTCCCCCTCGAGCCTGAAAGCCAAAATAAATCCTTTTGTTCCCCCCAGAGCTGCTCTTGGTCAGGTGATTTCTACCAGCGACGCAAACCTGACTACTGGTCAATGTCCATTGCCATGTCCTCAAGATGATGTCCCCCTTGCATGTCCTCCAGGGTTTCTGTTTCGATGTGAGACCTTTCCTTCTCACGGGTCACCTCTGGTCACCGTCACGGGGACCTGGCAGTACCCTGAGTCTCTGGACCCCCATCTTAGCCTTACCCGCCGCCGCCCCCTGTCACAGCCCCAAGCTGCGGAAGATCATCAACGATCCCTCCGTCCTTTCTTTAAACTCCGGTTGACCTCAACCAGCTCCATCCGTCGCGAAAATGAGGCAAATGCTCCCAGATGCCAAAAATAGACATATAACCCAGTCAGACTTGTTCGAGGTGGTGATCTTTTTAAAATGAAATTCTCACACCTCCTGTGTCCTCTGTGCTATTTCAGTGACAATGATCCAGGCCTTCTGAGGGCCGTCACAGGGCAACTCAAAGCCCAAAATCAATAGTCGTGTTATTACTAATTACAGCAATAAGCAGCAGCGGTGGTGGCAACTTTGCTAGAAGTTTCCCACAAATAGCAATAGGTGCGCACCAGCAAATTGTTTTATTTCATTCACCCTGTGGGTAAAAAAAAAAAAAAAAATCATTATCGTTTCCTTTATAAGTGGGAAGGGTCACGGATTTCACGTGGCTTTGGGATTGGACCCAGGTAGTGACTCTAGAATCAATGCTATCTGGCCAAGAACTGGAGCCGTAGACCTCAGGGACAGAAATCTGAACCATGTCACACATTTGAGAACAGTCCTTTGGTAGTGAACAAGTGAAAGAAGATGGTAATAATTGAGATCCAGTGAAAAGCATTTAAAAAAAAAAAAAAGAATCAAGTCCCTATAATGACTCACGTGGGATATTAACAATCAATATTACATTAACTAAGCAAAAGTTGAGAAGTTCCGGGGCTGGAGAGATGGCTTAGCAGTTAAGGCGCTTGCCTACAAAGCCAAAGGACCCCGGTTCAATTCCCCAGGACCCACATAATCGAGATACACAAGGTGGTGCGTGCATCTGGAGTTCACTTGCAGTGGCTGGAGGCCCTGGTGCACCCATTCTCTCTCTCTCTGTCTCTCTCTCTCTCTCTCCCTTCCTCCCTCCCTCTCTCTTTCCCTCACTCAAATAAAGAAATAAAAATAAAATATTGTTAAAAAGTTTACAAGTTTCGTTTCATCAGTTTTTAAGTTAATATTCATATGTCATAAGCCTCTTCAAAGCTTATGTCATCATTGACACAACTTTGCTTTGCAAACATTATGACTTATAAAACCATTGTTAAAATAAGATAGTGTAAGATCTAGAATCCCTTTCAGACAATATAAACCCAATAGAAAAAACAATGATCCTTTAATATTTTTCATTCGTAGACTTGCAAGGGGGGAAAGGTGGCAATACACTACAAAGACCAAATGAGACCTATTAAAATGTTTGAAGCAAAAATGAACAGAAATTAACTTTCATAAGTAAGATAATGAAATCCTTTTTCCTATTAATTTACCTTTATGATAGAAGAAAATAGTTGTTTTTGTTTTTTTCTAGGTCACGGCTTCACAACTCTTCAACTAAAGACAGGAAATGATTTGAGGCCCATCCTGTGTTTGGTTTGCAAATGCTGAAATTCAGTTCCCTTTGCGCTCACCTGAATTTCTTGTGCATTTTCCAGCATGAAAAACTTTGGTTTCCGGGCCGGGCGCGGTGGCACACGCCTTTAATCCCAGCACTCGGGAGGCAGAGGTAGGAGGATCGCCATGAGTTCGAGGCCACCCTGAGACTCCGTACTGAATTCCAGGTCAGCCTGACCTAGAGTGAAACCCTACCTCAAAAAAGAAAAAAAAAAAAAAAAAAAACACCTTTGGTTTCACTTATTCCAGTTTTTTTTTTTTCAATTTATCATATCTGTGTTCTCGTTGTCAACATCTGCAGACATCTTTGATGCCACACTTAAGAGGGTCAGTTTTGTGGTTCACTTGTGTCTTAGTTGTAGCGAAGGGAATCTCCTGAGTTACAAGTGTGCCTTTGTGAATCACTAGGAAGAGGTTCCCACGGCCACCCTAGACTGGTGATCGCCCTGTTAAAGTTGGATGTCTCTCAAAGGGAAAAAAAAACAAAAGGCTCATTCTTGGCAAATTCACCTTTGTGATTCCTAGGAAGACTCACTTGGAGGTGAGGGTAAGGGGGTGATCACTGCTGCCTTAATTCTACGGAAGTGCACGATGCATTCTCAATTGTGCTTGACCATTCTAACGGCTGGTTGTGGCTTAACCCGCCCTGTAACAGGAAGCTATAACACACCGGCTTCGAACGGATGGGAGCCTTCTGTGCCTGCTGGCTGTGTGGTAACTGCCCCCCTTTTTTATTTAGAGGTGTTTTTGGTGTTATTTCTATAACTATATAGTAACATATTCATATATATATATATTTAAATCATCCTTTTCACCCCCTTCCATATACAAAGAAAATGCTCTCAGACAAGCATATTTGGAATTTTCACATAGCATTTTTCAAATGCATGTGAATGTATTTTTTTGAATATATCTGTATTTTTATTGACAACTTCTATACTTACAGACAACAAACCATGGTATTTCCCTCCCCTCCCCCACTCTCTGCTTCATAACTCTGCTCTCCATCATGTCCCCTCCCCCTCTCTCCATTAGTCTCTCTCTCTCTCTCTCTCTCTCTCTTTTTTTTTTTTTTGTTTGTTTTTGTTTTTTGTTTTTCGAGGTAGAGTTTCGCTCTAGTCCAGGCTGACCTGGAATTAGTCTCAGGGTGGCCTCGAACTCCTGGTGATCCTCCTACCTCTGCCTCCCAAGTGCTGGGATTAAAGGCGTGCGCCACCACGCCCGGCTTAGTCTCTCTCTTTTTTTGTTGTTGTTTTTTTTTTTTTTCAAATTTTTATTAACAACTTCCATGATTATAAAAAATATCCCATGGTAATACCCTCCCTCTCCCCCCCCCCAACTTTCCCCTTTGAAACTCCATTCTCCGTCATATCCCCTCCCCCTCTCAATCAGTCTCTCTTTTATTTTGATGTCATCATCTTTTCCTCCTATGATGATGGTCTTGTGTAGGTAGTGTCAGGCACTGTGAGGTCATGGATATCCAGGCCATTTTGTGTCTGGAGGAGCACGTGGTAAGGAGTCCTACCCTTCCTTTGGCTCTTACATTCTTTCCGCCACCTCTTCCGCATTAGACCCTGAGCCTTGGAGGGTGTGAGATGTTTCAGTGCTGGACACTCCTCCGCCCCTTCTTCTCAGCACTGTGTTGCCAGTTGGGTCAACCCAGTGGTCCTCGCCATCTGCAAAGAGAAGCTTCTCAATGCTGAGTGCCCGCCTCGGTCCCCCCCCCCCATGTTGTGCTGTGCAGATCACCCCTGATCCGCTCTGCTGGCTGAGCTGCCACTGGGGGCTGAATGGTGGAGGTTCGCAGTTCTGATGGTGGGGGATGGGAGAGGTCAGACTTCTGGAGTTGCTCGCACTTTCAGTGGCTCTTTAGTGGATCTCAGCTGTCTTTCCTTCGGATGTCTTAACTTTGCAAGAAGGCTGATGGAGTTGAAACATCTGTGGCTTGGTTTGGCCTGGCTCCTAGGCCGCCATCTTACCCGGAAGTCAACTGTTCCCCTTGCTTTTTCACGGGAATGAAGCCGACAGTTTGGGAGTAAACGCATTATGACCCAGACTGTTCTGTTTCTGAGTAAGGGAAGCAAATAAGAGAAGATACAACAAATCTACTTATCTCTTTATTATCACTCTCTTTTAAAAAAGAAAAACAGATTTTAGGAAGCTCTGAAAAAAAAATACTTACCAGTAAAAACACGGGAGAGACCAGGGTTGGAGGGATCATATCTCAACATGATAATGCTATGTACGACAAACATAAATCCCATGTACTAAATGAGGGAGACTCGAGGCATTCCCACAAAGTTCTAGAACAAGACAGGGGTGTCCATTCGCACTACTGCTGTTTAACATAGTGCTTGAAGCTTTTTCTAAGTGATGAGACAAACGCAAGAAATATAAATATAAATATATAAATATATATACATATAGATATATATTCTTTTTTAATAGGAGAAGTGCCTGAAAAGAAGGACCCTGGAGAGGGTGAGATGAAGCCTAACCTAAAAAAATTTTAGCTCTGATCTGTAACTCCCAGTACCAGAAATCAGTGCTACCCACATTGAGCTATTGATCAGAGAATCCTACGAGGTCCCCGAAACAAGACAGACTTCTGTCAAAGCCCTTGATTACCCACCTGAGGGAAAAGGTAAGACCCTATTGCTGAAGACACCACATGCCGCCAACACAGAACATGGAGAGACCTGGAATCCAGAATTGAGTCAGACCCCAAGACAGTTAGTGCACCTAGTGCTGGGAAGGTCAGACTGGGCTAGAGTGAGACCCCTACCTCAAAACAAAACAAAACAAGAAAAGCAACTCAGTCAAAGGAACTGAACAGAGAGTTCTCAAGGAAGAAATACAAATGGTTAATAAACATTTTAGAAGATGTTCGACATCTTTAGTCTTGAGAAAAATGCAAATTAAAACTACTTTGATATTTCATCTCACTCCAGTCAGAATGGTTATTTAAAAAAATTAAGTAACAACAAACGTTGGTGAGGTTGTGGAGAAAGAGGACCCCTTATTCACTGTTGATAGGAGTGTAATTTCTACAGCCACTGTGGAAATCAGTGTAGAGGTTTCTCAAAACCTAAAATTAGATCTACCTTATGACCCAACTACACCACTAGTAAGCATGTGCCCTAAAGACTATTCTCTACTATTGAGAAATTTATAGCCATGTTTATTGATTCTTTATTCACAATAGCTAGGAAATGGGATCAGCCAAGATGCCTTTCAAGTGATGAATGGATAATGAAGATGGTATATATATACACAAAAGAGTTCTATTCAGCTGTAAGGAAAAATGAAATTCACAGGAAATGGATGGACACAGAAAAATGTTTGCTAAGTAAGGTAACCCAGGCTCAGTAAGATAAATGCTGCATATTCTCTCTCATATGTGGATGCTAACATGGAATACTTTTTAAAAAAATTTTTTACTTATTTATTTGACAGAAAAAGAGGGAGAAAGGAGAGTGAATGGGCACACCAGGGCCTCCAGACACTGCAAACGAATTCTAGATGCATGCACCCTGCCCCCACCCGTTTTGCATCTGGCTAATGTGGGTCCTGGGGAATCAAACCTGGGTCCTTTGGCTTTGCAGGCAAACGCCTTAACCGCTAAGCCATCCCTTCAGCCCACTAACATGGAATAGTTTTACTTATAAGTTGTAGTAAACATCAGTAGTAGTGGTCAGGAAGCTAGAATGAGGCTTGGACAAAAGATAAGAGGGAGGGGCTGGGGGGGACAGTAGACAGGGAAATTGAGGGACAGAAAGTAGAGGTAGAAATGTCTAGGGGGCCAGGCGTGGTGGTGCACACCTTTAATCCCAGCACTCAGGAGGCAGAGGTAGGAGGATCGCCGTGAGTTCGAGGCCAGCCTGAGACTCCATAGTGAATTCCAGGTCAGCCTGGGTTAGAGTGAGACCCTACCTTAAAAAAAAACAAAAAAAACAAGCAAACAAAAAAAGAAATGTCTAGGGGGAGATAAGGGAAAGGAAGGGAGTGATATTAAAGCTAAAGGGAGCATGAATAAATACTATAGAAACATACTTCTTTGTTAGCTATTTAAAAGACGTAACTTTCTTAAAAAGAGAGATGAAGGGAGGGAGAGAGAGAGGTTGGGCAAAAGTACTGGGCTAAGTAGAGATGGCTTTACCCTAAAACTGTAAGTTTTTGCTGGTAAATGCCAATGCCAGAGATCTGTCATTGCCCCCCGCAGTGAGCTGTTGGTAAGCCAGCTCTGCAGCCCACAGCTTCCGCTCTTTATGTGGGATCTGGGGATTGAGTTCAGGGACTCCAGCTTTGGTGGCAGAATGCTTCTCTGCTGCTGGGTTCATGGAGGGCTGGGGACATTTTGAAAGCTCTTCGCTTGGAAATTATTGGGTGGGGTGTGGTGGGTGAGAAAGAGTGAAAGAAATAAGGGCAGGAGAGGAGAGGTGACTTGAATCAGGCCTGCTGAGGTTTGGAGGCGTTCTTTGTCACCCATATCTCCATCCCATCTGAGACACTCAGAGGGAAGCACTGTATCATGTCACTCATTGTGACCATATCGCAGAGGAAGCGCTGTGTCACGTCACCCGTGGTGTCCGCGTCACAGAGGAAGCCCTGGGTCACATCACCCATGTGTCTCTGCAATAGAAACCTTGATTCAAAGAAACCACAGCATTTCTGGTGTGGCAATCTGCAAGGAGTGCTTCTCATTGTTGGGAGATCACAGGTTATGACATTATCCATGATAGTTTGGCCAAAAAATAAAAACGCAATCTGTAGTCCTTCCTGTATGTAGACGGTGAAAACACCTAAGTACATTTTGGGCAAAACATTCTCAGGTAAGCAAAGTGTTTGTTGACCAAACACACAGCTCTTGAGTGATCTGGCTTATGTGCAGAATAAAAGCTTAATGTTTGGAACCACTGAACTTTATAAAAATGGGTTTTGTGGGGTGTTGCATGTGTGAACCCCCTTAAACTACATATATATTTATGGACTGGTGAATTGGCTTAGCGGTTAAGGTGTTTGCCTGCCAAGCCCAAGGACCCAGGTTCGATTCCCCAGGACCCACATAAGCCAGATGCACAAGGGGGCGCATTGTGTCTGGAGTTCGTTTGCAGTGGCTGGAGGCTGGGGCATACCCACTTTCTCTCTATCTGCCTTTCTTTCTCTCTCTCTCTCTTAAATAAATAAATAAATAAATACTACATGCATATTTATGTATACCAAAGTGGCTGAGTCCATAACTTTGTCAGGCTTTGAAAAGGCCTATAACCCCCACATGTTTAAGAACTGCCTATCCAGGGTGGAAAGAAAGTAACAGGAGGCAATTATATTCAAAATACATTATGTACATGTATGAGAATTATCAATAAAATGTTTCTTTAAAAGGCTGGAGAGATGGCTTAGTGGTTAAGGCACTTGCCTGTGAAGTCTAAGGACTCATGTTCGACTCCTCAGGTCCCATGTAAGCCAGACGCACCAAGGTGACACAAACTCAAGGTCGCACGTGTGCACTAGGTGGCACATGTGTCTGGAGTGTGAGTACAGTGGCTGGAGACCCTGGCATGCCACTTCTCTCCCTTACCCTCTCTTTCTCTCATAAAAAAAAAAAAAAAAAAAAAAAAAAGCCAATCTGTTGGGCTTGCCTCAAAAAATAAAGTTAAAAATCAAAACAAAACAACTGTCAACCTGGAGCAAGGTTTTGCTCTAACTTGCTGCCAACGTGCAATGTCTCATTTTATTTCATCAGGTCTCAAGCATTTCTGGGTCCCCTGTGGGCTGAGCTGAACACTGTCCCATTTGGCCAAGTTTGGAGTCGAGTTCTACCTTGTTTCTTCGGGGGCCACGCAAGTTTGATCTTCTGGTTTCCCCTGACATAACTGTCCTTTCCCTAGAACACAGACCAAAGGTAGACTTCTCATCCCTCTGCAAATATATATATACATATATATATATATATAATTGGATAAGGGGAGCCATGTGCTTTTGAATGGTCAGAGCTAAGCTAAGGTCTGGTATTGTGTTTTAGCCATAATGTCAGCACAGGGTGCCTTCCGCAGGAGAGAGAGAGAAGTGGCTGAGCTGTTGGGGACCTCAGTCATCGCTCTCCTCCAGGGCTCGCCCAGAGAACACCTCAGCCTTGTTTACCTGTCTCCGACTTTGAATTCGGTGCAGGATGGCTGGTCAAGGGCTGCATGCATATCAACACTTTTAATTAAAAAATGAAGTCAGGCATTTCTTCCCCCCCCCCCCCCACCGACAGAAATGAAGGCTGTCTTGATTGGGTTGACAGTGGCAACTCATTTGGCTAATTAGATAACATGACAGCTACATGTCTTTAATTTTAATAAGAATATATTGAAAGTGCTAATGACATTAAAAAAAAAAAACATTTTAGGATCATCGCGCTGTGGATATGCAGAGACTGGCGTTTGCCTGCATAGACAACTTTACTTAAGTTATGCTGTGTGCAATCTGACCAGCGTAATAACTATCATACTAAAATTTACTCACAACACTTGAATTTCTCAAATGTTTATGAGTTTTCCAAACAAGCAAGGTGGCACCTTAGGTAAGTTATTGGGTCTCCCGATAAATATTTTGGAGGGGATTATTTTTTTTTCCCAAGTTTACACACAATGCTTTTAATAACAGGGCAACAGATCCTGTTACCAGTTGGATGGACTCTAATTTTTTTGTTTTCCACAAAGTGAAGAAGGCACCAGTCTTAAAAGTAGTTTTAGTGCTAGATTACTAAGTGATCTGAGTCACGCAGGTGAGTAAAACATTTGATGGATTGACTTAGAAGACCCTCCTATTCCTATCCACTTATTTATACATACTGCCTCAACATTTAACATTAATGGCAGAACTGATTCTGACTTCTAGCTCATTCGCATGATAAGCAAGATAATTGCCTCATCAAATGGTCTTTGAGCTACTGAGACTAAAAGACTCTCACTCATCTCATTAGGAGATGAATCTGCGATGTTTTGCGTTTGCTGAGTAATCCTTGTCAAACATTTTAATTATGTTATTTATCAATTATTTATGATAATGATGCAATTATGGCACGTCTGAAGAACGACTGGAGATCAGAACTTTGTCGACAGAGGAAATTTCAAAATGGTAATAGATGCATATGTGCGTATGTGATTTTCATGTATCTTCAGCCTAGAGATACATGATTGAGTCACCCATACACAACTCTCACGTCTGGAAAATGTATACTGTTGTGATAAGAGCCCACAACAGAAGGGGCCAAGCACCAGAAGACTGGCACACATTTCCGACACTGGGTTAGAAGTTCATTTTAGACACAGGCATCGCTAAGTAGATGGCAGTGGTAACGACTCCCTGGGGCAGCACTTAGCCTGTTAATCACGCAAAGCCTTTCTGAGTCAATAGGTCTGGAGTGAAACACGCACGTTTGCGGGTTTTTTTTTAATATTTTATTTTCCACGAGAGAGAAAGAGTGGGTGCAACAGGGTTTTGCCACTATAAACACACACCAGACGCATTCACGTGTGCCCAGGTAATTCCGATCTGGCTGGCCTGGGGGAGCCACACTTTGGAAAAGGTTGCTCCATCCATCATCTTAGGGGTCTGTTGGGTTGTTTGACAAGAATGCTAAATTATAACGTGCAAAAAATGTCAAGGGTCACAGGGAAGAATAGATGGAGAGAAGGATTAAGGTAGATGATGGGAGATAAATAGATAATAGATAGGCAGACAATGGATCGCCTTCATGAGCTAGCAGTTTTCAATGTCATGTATTGCAGATGGAGGTTGTACGATACTTGTACCATGATAGCGGGGGGGGGGGGGGCGGGCAGGGGCTCCTACTGGGTATCTTCCCCAGTGCTCCAGTGTGGCTAGGCAATTTCTGTTTAGTACTGAGGCAGCCCCTCCCCACGCCACAAGCTGCTGATATTGGGGGTACCCTGTTCCTTCTACATTTGTTTGTTTCGTTTGGTGGGTGGGTGGTTTTTTTTTTCTGAGACAAAGTCTGGCTATGCAACCGTGGCTGTCCTGGGAGTCACTGTGTAAACCAATTTGGTCTTGTAATTGCTCTGACTCCCAAGTTCTGGGGTGTGTGGCTCCATACCTACAATAGCTGTAGTTTTTAAAAATTTATTTATTTATTTATTTGACAGAGAAAGAGGGAGAGAGATACGTATAGAGAGAATGGGCGCGCCAGGGCCTCCGGCCACTGCAAACGAACTCCAGACGCGTGCGCCCCCTTGTGCATCTGGCTAACGTGGGTCCTGGGGAATCGAACCTGGGTCCTTTGGCTCTGCAGGCAAACTGCTTAACCACTAAGCCATCCCTCCAGCCCCCAGCTGCAGCTTTGACAGAGTGCCTCTACCTGTGCTGCTGGGACTGGGGGAAAGCTTTGGAGAGCATGTGGGAAGGCGTGTGACTCTACTAGTAGTCCTGGGAACTGGGCTGAGTATCTCTGCCCTGCCTCGCGCTTGGATCCCCGAGGAGGAAGATAGAGGCGTTGGTAACTCCTGGCAATAGGGGGAAAGCAGCAACAAATACAACCATGGCATGGGATTCCCAAATCTTCACCTGAGTGTGGCTCTGCCATGACAGTCATGACAACCCAGTAGACCTGCCAGTTCTCCCAGGCGGTCTCACTCAGGGTCGACATAAACATGCAGGCATGACCCCAAAGTCAACAACACCACCCGAGCAGTCTAGAAAAGAAACTATGCAACATTTACTATTTTACTTTTTTTTTTTTTTTTGTATTCTGTTTTTTGAGGTAGGGTCTCACTCTGGTCCAGGCTGACCTGGAATTAACTATGTAGTCTCAGGGTGGCCTCGAACTCACGGTGATCCTCCTACCTTGAGCCTTCCGGAGTGCTGGGATGAAAGGCGTGTGCCACCACGCCCAGCTCTATTTTACTTTTTAAAGTAATTAATGTTTATTATTATTATTTCAGAGGAGAGAAAGAATGGGCGCACCAGGGCCTTCAGCCACTGCATACAAACTCCAGACGCATGTGCCACCTTGTGCATCTAGCTTATGTGGGTCCTGGGGAAATCAAACCTGGGTCCTTTGGCTTTGCAGGCAAACACCTTGTTGCAGTCAGGTTTACATTGCTGGTAGAAATCACCCAACCAAGAGCATCTTGTGGGAAAAAAGAGGTTTATTTTGACTTACAGGCTTGAGGGGGAAGCTCCATGATGGCAGGGGAAAAATGACAACATGAGCAGAGGGTGGACATCACCCCCTGGCCAACATAAGGTGGACAACAGCAACAGGAGAGTGTGCCAAACACTGGCAAGGGGACACTGGCTATAACACCCATAAGCCTGCCCCCAATGATACACCGCCTCCAGGGGGCGCTAATTCCCAAATCTCCATCAGCTGGGACCCTAGCATTCAGAACACCTAAGTTTATGGGGTACACCTGAATCAAACCACCACATTCCACCCCTGGCCCCCATAAACTGATATCTACACATGATGTAAAATACAATGCATTCAGTCCAACTTAAAAGTCCCCATAGATTTTATCACTCTTAATGATGTTCAAATATTCCCATACTCCAAGTTCTTTTAATTGAGCCATAATACCACCACCCCCCAAAAGCCCCATAATGGCACAGAATAAACATTCACACTGCAAAAGATGGCATTGGGCATAGAAAAGAAATATTCAGGCAATATAAGATTTAAAACAACCAGGGCAAACATCAAACTCTGTAGCTTCAAGTCCAACAACTCTAGCCAGTGACAAATCTTCAAGTCAGATAATTCTAACCAGCAACAAGTCTCTGGAGTTCCAATTCTGCCCCTCCAACTAGGCTACTCACAGTCTTGGAAAACTTCATCAGGGCCAGCAGCTTTCCTTAGCAGCCGTCTTGTGGTCCCAGCATCTCCACTGGGTCTCCACTGCAATTCATGGTTCATCCTAATGGCTCCATGGGGTCTCTATGTAGGCATCCAGCAAACCTGCTTCATACTGCCCAAGGCCATTTCCAAAACACAAGACCATGTTGCAAACTCAATGACCCTCTCTTTCCTGCATTTCTTATGCTTCATAATACCAGGTAGGGTGCCAATTTGTTAATCCAAGGGGGAATAAAGCAGACTTTGAAGAACAGGACATTCCATGAACACTCAGGCCCCTTCAAAAAAGTCTAAATTTTTCCTGTTGCCCCAGTGCAGGTCAGCTGGCCCAGTCTCAAAGGCTGTAATTTCTCAATTGCAGTTGAATGGGCAACAGTTCACCCAAAGATTTTTTTTTTTTTCTGTGCCATATCCCTCTGCTCATACCAGTTCATTTCTAAGCAAAGTAACCCTGAACGACTTCTCAGGACACAGGCATAACAGCAAATTTCTCACACAAACTGCTCCTAGCCCAGTTCAAGCAAAGCTCTTTCTCTCCCTCATAAGCCAAACCTCATAGTCCACAGTTCTTACTGCATCCAAGTCTTTCAACTCTGACCAGAATAGTCCATCAAGCTGTACTTATGGCACTTCAAGGCATCTCTTAGTCCAAGGTTTCAAATCCTTCCACATTCCTCTTGAAAATCAGCTCCAAAAGGTCAAAGCCACACCGTCATGTGTCTAGCAGCAATCTAACTCCTCGGTACCACTTTACTGTTGCAGTCAGGTTTGCATTGCTGACAGAAATCACCCAACCAAGAGCAGCTTGTGGGAAAAAAAGAGGTTTATTTTGACTTACAGGCTTGAGGGGGTAGCTCCATGATGGCAGGGGAAAACGATAGCATGAGCAGAGGGTGGACCTCACCCTCTGGCCAACATAAGGTGGACAATAGCAACAGGAGAGTGTGCCAAACATTGGCATGGGGAAACTGGCTATAACACCCATAAGCCTGCCCCCAACAATATACTCCCTCAAGGAGATGTTAATTCCCAAATCTCTATCAGCTGGGACCCTAGCATTCAGAACACCTAAGTTTATGGGGGACACCTGAATCAAACCACCACACACCTTAACCGCTAAGGCATCCCTCAAGTCCTAAAGTAAAGCACCTTTATTTGGAGAGTAATACAGAATAACACTTTCAGAAGAAAATAAAAATAATCCACAAATACTGTGAAACAAGATATCATGACCGTTAAGTTTCCTCATAATAAATTGTTAAGTGAAGTTGCAATGATCTGGTCAATACTACTTTAAATTCAACTCCGACAACCTTATATTTTATCAGGAGGATTTCTCCATAGTATTAAATTTTTTTGAAAAGCAGATTTTAGCAGGCATATAGTATATAATCATATGGATAAAGTATAATTTATTTGTCCATTTCCCTATGCCTTGGTCATTTAGAAATTATCTTTTCTTTCTCTGCCCTTTCATCTGCTTCCCCTCCACCTCCCTTTTTCTTTCCTCTTATTCTCCTAAATAAAATTGCCTGGAGCATCAGACTACAGGCCCTGCGTGTGATTAATTACATGACAGACATAAGTTACAAGGACACTCCTGGCATCTTTTATTTTTTTTCCCAAGGGTGCTCCCCTCTGGGGATCCAATCCCTGAGATCTATCTCATCCTTAGTGCCAGATGAACACTTCTTCTCCCAAAGTCATACTTTTCATAAAAGTCACATGTTTCCCCCATGGCAACAGCTTTATCTTGTTAGTGACACGCCGGCACTCAGGATGGCTGTCGTGTGGGTGCTGGGAAAACATCCGGGGTGTTAAAGAACTTGTTGGACAAGTTCATTCCAATCAAGCTTGAGAGGCAGAGTCAATATGGTGCTATGTGCCTAAAGGACTTGCCTATGAGCTTGAGCAATATTTCCTTCTGAATGTAGGATGTTGTACTGTGATCAGATAATCACCACAGAACTCTCTCTCTTTTTATTATTTTTGTTTTTCAAGGTAGGATCTCACTCTAGCCCAGGCTGACCTGGAATTCACTATGGAGTCTCAGGGTGGCCTCGAACTCACGGCGAACCTCCTACCTCTGCCTCCCGAGTGCTGGGATTAAAGGCGTGCGCCACCATGTCCCCCCCGGCCTCTAAGCACTCTTTCTTGTGCACGATGCAGCGCACCTCATTGCAGCAGGCCAGCTCTGGCTGTGTGTTTGCACAAGAACCAGAGAGATAGAGAGATCTGGGGCATATGTGGTAACATCACCGCACTGTCAAAACGTGGACAAGATTCTTAATATGTGGCTACAAGTGGGTTTGTGGTTCTGTGCACTTGGTTTCTCAGAGATTGCCTGCTTTTATTTTTATATTTATAAATATAGCACAGTTTTATCCAACATAGGATGTGGCACACGTTGTTATAAATACCGATGGCATATTATAAATATTTATAGTATGTCATAAATATATAAATATAAATCATTACCATTCTACCAAACAGGTTTTTTTTTTTTGTTTGTTTTGTTTTGTTTTGTTTTGTTTTGGTTTGGTTTTCTAGGTAGGGTCTCATTGTACCCCAGGCTGACCTGGAATTTACTCTTAGGCTGGCCTCGAACTCACAGTGATCTTCCTATGTCTGCCTCCCCAGTGTCAGCACGCCTGACATTTCCAAAGGGTTTTTCCTGAAAATACTTTAGTCTAGGACGGGCGTTTTGTAATTGTGCATTTAGCAGTACGATACACCTTTGGTTTATGATCTCAGCCTCAGTCGTTTCAAATGGTAAAAACCGATCCCAGCATCTGCATGAGCAGGTGAACAGTTATCATTTGATTTCTTTTCCCCCACTAGCTGGCCCATGAACTTCATTTGACGCTTGCGGTCTCTGGAGTGCTGATCCAGACTCTTTTTTTTTTTTTTTCAAATTTTTATTTACTTGTTTGAGAGCAACAGAGAGAGAAAGAGGCAGAGAGAGAGAGAGAGAGAATGGGCGTGCCAGGGCCTCCAGCCAGTGCAAACAAACTCCAGACGCGTGCGCCCCCTCGTGCATCTGGCTAACGTGGGTCCTGGGGAATCGAGCCTCGAACTGGGGTCCTTAGGCTTCACAGGCAAGTGCTTAACCGCTAAGCCATCCCTCCAGCCCTGATCCAGACAGACTCTTTTTTTTTAAACTTTTTTTTTTTTTTAATCAATTTGAGAGTGACAGACAGAGAGAAAGAGGCAAAGAGGCAGAGAGAGAGAGAGAGAGAGAACGGCGCGCCAGGGCCTCAAGCCACTGCAAACGAACTCCAGATGCATGCGCCCCCTTGTGCATCTGGCTAACGTGGGTCCTGGGGAATCAAGCCTTGAACCGGGGTCCTTAGGCTTCACAGGCAAGCGCTTAACCGCTAAGCCATCTCTCCAGCCCCAGACAGACTCTTTTGATCGGCAGACTTGTGATCCTCCTGGGAGCTCACGCCTGTTGACTGGTCTCTCTGTGCTGGCAGACCCTCTCGGGACACACCCAGCTCCTGTCTTCCCAAAGCTGGGACAGACGCCTCCAGAGGACTTGCATTAGCCAGGGTTCTCTAGAGGAACAGAACCGCTAGAATGGGTTCTTTTAAAAAGGGAATTTATTGGATTCGCTTATGGTAGTCCAATAGCAGTTGCAGGCCCAAGAATCAAGGAGCCCGGTAGCTGCTCAGTCCCAGTGGCCAGATGTCTCAGCAGTCCCGATTGGGCGCTGAAGGCCTGGAGGCTTCCCAAGGGGCCACTGGGTTTCGATCCACCCGGGTCTTCAGTCCACGCTGGTCTTCAGTCCACGCTGGAAGGCAGCGAGCAGCTCCGGCAGCCACGTGGAAGGAAGGAAGGGCTCTTTTCTCCCAGAGCTTCCTGATATAAAGTCCCCCTCTGAGAGGGGCCACCCAGTCTGGAGGAAGGACTTCCTCCTTCAGTGAATCCTTCCTGGAAGCAACCTCAGAGACCCACCCGAAAGGGATCTCTGTGGATTACTAAACAGATCAAGTGGACAACACCTTAACTGTCACAAGACTTCAGGTTCGCTTAGTCCAAACTGGAACTTCCTGTTTCCCTTCCCCGTGTCTGCCATTCTCTCATAGTGCCTACACGCGTTTCTGGTACTTTCTTTCATGCATCCCTTCACTCCTGTAACAAAATGTAGCATGCACTGGGCCCAGTGCTGAGAGCTTGTCACTACGGAACACACACATCGCTGGACATTCCTAAAAGGGTCACACCAAGTGAACACATGGGGGGCTCCTGAGTCCTCTGCAAACAGCTATGCGGCTGTGTTTGATGGGGTGGGGAAGGAGGATGAGGAGGAAGGCTTGAGCTCCCACAGGGGTCATGGAATGTCAGCTCACCTTCCTTTCATAAGCAAAGTCCACCCAATTAGTAATGGTAGCCTTGAACTCAGCCTGGAGTAGGCTATTTCTGAGTTAAGGCTGTGTGATCAATTAGTAATGCCTACCCAGGGCAGTGGCTGGAGGTTTATATGGCCTTGCATGCTAAGTATTTCTATCCCACAGTACTGACACAGGCCTTTTTCCAAAGGAACCAAGTAAGACGCCCTGGATGTCTGCCTGAGCGTCAAGTTGAATTTCTGGGCTTGTAGGTAAAGCCACTTGCCCCAGGAGGACTCTGTCTCCTGGATTATTATGTAATAAAGCAAAAGTTCAAATATCATGGCTACTGATAAATTTTAGTGATTTTTTAAATGCAAATGAAAACAAGGTATTATTTTAATTTCATAGGATAATCTACACATGGGTCTTAACAAATGCATGAGGATTCATATAATATGACATGGTTAGGGAAAGAAACGAGAGGGAAGATCTGGCTCAACAGAAAAGAGGTGTCACTCGGGTATTCCTGAGGACCGCTGTGATCAGACAGGTCAAAAAGCCCCCTCTCGGGCTGGAGAGATGGCTTAGTGGTTAAGGCACTTTCCAGTGAACCCTAAGGACCCAGGTTTGATTCCCCAGTACCCACATAAGCCAGATGCTCATGGTGGCGCATGACACCTGTCTGGAGTTTGTTTGCAGTGGCTGGAAGCCCTGGCATGCCCATTCTCTCTCTCTCTCTCTCTATCTGCCTCTCTCTCTCAAATAAATAAAAATAAAATATTTTTAAAGCCCCCTCCCTTAGAGACTATGCAAAAATTATGGGGCAGTGGGAACATGGGAATTCTTTGGTTTCTGGGTAACCCGCCTTGCCTCAGAGCTTGGGTCACCTCAGGGAAGTGATAATCAGACAGGTTAGTTTTGGGCTGTTCCAGGCAAGAGGTAATGGGGGCGGGGCAGGGGAGGTCATTCCAGGAATGTGACGTTGGGAGGGTGATTAAGAGGGAGTCATTCTGAGCCGGGCGTGGTGGCGCACGCCTTTAATCCCAGCACTCGGGAGGCAGAGGTAGGAGGATCGCCGAGAGTTCGAGGCCACCCTGAGACTACAGAGTGAATTCCAGGTCAGCCTGAGCTCGAGTGAGACCCTACCTCGAAAAACCAAAAAAAAAAAAAAAAAAAAAAAAGAGGGAGTCATTCTGATTCTAACAGACATCCTGCCTGATTGAAGATTATAATATATAGAAGATTACTATAAGATTGTGTTTCATATTATGTTATAAGAATATACATCACACAGTGCATACTATCCAATGTTTCTGAGGGGGAAAATAAATACATCTTCTGTATGGAATGGTACAGAAATAGCAAAGAAAATACTTACACCTCCAAGCACATGGCAGTGAACCTCTGTGATTCTAGCAAGCAGGAGCCTGAGGGAGGATAACTCAGAGCCAGCCTGGGCTACAGAGTGAGTCCCTCTGCCCCCGTGCCAAACAACAAAACAAAACCAATCTCCTCCTGTTCCCACTACGCTTAAAATTTAGCTCGCTCCCATTGGTCACTTGAGGAGCATGCTGACTTAGAAGGTCATTAGATTCCTGTATGATGTCATTTTCCAACGCCTGGAGAAGAGGGTGCAGAAACCATCGAGCAAACACAACACAACAATGTTAATTTGGGGGGCTGTCTGCCACGGGTGCTGTCTGTTGAGTTGGGCATTTCAGACCCCCTGGAGCCCACAGGGAGGCAGCTCAGATCTAGTTTGGTTCACAATAGACTAGGCTGATGATCCATCCAGAAAGAGGTGGAATTCGGCAAGACTCAAGTTCTTGTCTATTCTCTCTACCAAGGCCAGCTGTACGGTCTGCCCCGTGAGATATTTCAGTTCTGGTCTTCTAACATGCCTTTTAGCTTTTGCATTGCTGGTGTGTGTGTGTGTGTGTGTGTGTGTGTGTGTGTGTGTGTAACACTGGACCAAAAGCATACTGATAGGAGGAAAGGGTTTATTTTATTTTATTTTTTTATAGCTGCTCGATTTTTTTTCTCAATTTTTATTAACATCTTCCATGATTATAAAAAATATCCCATGGTAATACCCTCCCTGCCCCCTCTTTCCCCTTTGAAACTCCACTCTCTATCATATCCCCTCCCCCTCTCAATCAGTCTCTCTTTTATTTCGATGTCATCATCTTTTCCTCCTCTTATGATGGTCTTGTGTAGGTAGTGTCAGGCACTGTGAGGTCATGGATATCCAGGCCATTTTAAGTCTGGAGGGAACACGTTGTAAGGAGTACTACCCTTCCTTTGGCTCTTACATTCTTTCCGCCACCTCTTCTGCATTAGACCCTGAGCCTTAGAAAGTGTGATTGAGATGTTACTCAGTACTCCAGTCACTTCTTTTTTTTTTTTTTTTTTTTTTTTTTGTTTTTCAAGGTACAGGCTGACCTGGAATTCACTATGTAGTCTCAGGGTGGCCTCGAACTCATGGCGATCCTCCTACCTCTGCCTCCCGAGTGCTGAGATTAAAGGTGTGCACCACCACGCCCGGCTTCCAGTCACTTCTTTCCAGCACTATGATACCTTCTGAGTCGTCCCAAGGTCAATGCCATCTGAAAAGAGAAGATTCTGTACCCAAAGTGAGAGTAACATTAATATAAGGGTATGAACATTAAGAGAAGTGCCTACTGGGCAGTTTGATAAGCATAGTATATACATTTAGCCAGACAGCAGCAGACGTTACACCCCTAGGGCTCATGACTACCCCTGTTTTAAGTTTTCAGTATCAGGGATGTATTTCCTCCCATGGAGCGGGCCTCCAGTCCAATTAGAGGGCAGTTGGTTTCCACTGTGACAGACGTGTCACTACTGCACCTGTTGAAAGGGCTTATTTTAGCTTACAGTCTCGAGGGAAAGCTTCACGGTGGCAGGGGAAAGCAGGGCATGAGCTGAGGCCAGACGTCACCTCTGCCACGGCAGCGGGAGAATGAGCTGAACTCTGGCAAAATGGAGCTGGCTATAAAACTCCTAAGCCGGCCCCCAACAGCACACCACCTCCAGCAAGGCTCCACCTCCCAAATTGCCAGCAGCTGCAGGCCAGGTACTGAGAATCCATGCATTTTGAGGGGGGGATGTTTGATTCGAACTACCCTGCATCTGTGGGGTAGCTTTTGGTGTCTGCTCCTCATCAGTTTCCCACAGCAGGAGGGTGTCAAAGGAATATCGCAGGACAAAGGACTAGAGTTGCCCCTGGGCTTTGGGGCAAGGGGGTGAGGGAGGAGGCAGGGGCTCCCTTCATCTATCTCCCTGTGGGCACAGTTCAGGAGCCCTCCTCCAAACCTCGGATGCCCATTCCCTAAGGGAAACCTCAGTCTGCCCGATTTCGGGGCCATGCTTAGCTGAACAGCGAAAGTCATGCTTTGTCGAATCTGCACTGTCAACAAGAAATTTAATGTCTTGTACATCCTTCTCCTATCTCTCCATTGCTCCCACATTTTGGCAAGAACAAAACAGTATTAGATATTAACGTATATAAAAAAAAATCACTGACCTTGCCGGGCGTGGTGGCGCAGGCCTTTAATCCCAGCGCTTGGGAGTCAGAGGTAGGAGGATCGCCGTGAGTTCGAGGACACCCTGAGATTACATAGTGAATTCCAGGTTCCAGAGTGAGATCCTATCTCAAAAACAAAAACAAAAAATCACTGACCTTTGCGGCATGGTCTCTCATTTAATGTGTCCTTGAGCAGGTCAATAGTTGGGTTCTGCTGCTGTGTGTGCCCCCAGGTCCCGTGATCATATTAGAGATAAAGAAAATGCAACATAGCCGGGCGTGGTGCCCTTTTTTTTTCAGAATTTGTTGCTGTTGTTATCATTATTGATTTTTTTTGGAAAAATTTTATTTCTTTTTGTACAGACTTTATTAATTTTATTTCTTCTTGTACAGACATTATTTTCTTTTCTTACTTTACTGTGCCATCTAGAACACCCATATAATTCAAATAGGAGCAATGAGAGACATGCCCTTCCCTATTCTCATTATTTTAAGTTTTAAATGATTAATTGTACATCACGTGAGAAATAAAAAAGGAATGAGAAAGGAAATAGTGCTTCACTTTTTAATCAGGAAATTATTTCTAGAACTGTAGAAGGGAGAAGTTAGAGGAAAGAGTCCAGAGGATGACAGTGTGCAGAATGTGGTGGCGATCCGGATGAGGAAATTTTGGCGGAGGACATCGTTTGGGCTGTTGAGTGCAGAGGGGCAGTGCTGGGGTAGCATCCATCGAGAAGGGAAAACAGGCATCCTCCAGAGAGGAGGGGTCTCTTCAGAGGAGCGGGGCAAGGGGTGAGGGCAAGGATGGTACCTAACAGGTGCTGTTTACACACTGAGATATGCACATAACTAATTAAAAAAAAAAAAAGGACATTCTTAGACCTGTGAGAGATTCCCCTGAACCCAGATACCTCCAGCAAACTCAATGCTCACACGTCTTTGTGAGGAGATACAGTTATCACACTCACACTGTAGACGAGCAACCGAGGCGTGAGGTAGACCAGTTTAACTTTTTTACAAGGTTCCCTGGTGGCGTGACGGAGTCTGGATTTAAACCCAGTCCATCATCCCCAGGGCCAATGCTCTAAGCCATTTTCTAATTCTCACATGCACTATCCAGAGGATGATTAATTGCTTTTGGAGCGTATAATGTTCTGGGGATTTTGTGGGCTATGACTATTTATTTCTTAAGGCATATGTTGTTTATCGACGATATTTTATGGATTTCTGAATATATCACAGGTTTCATCAGATCTATTTATTCAAGATTTCATGGCATGACGACGTGAGAATATGGGCTTGAGTCTTAAATAAAACCTGACATAGCTAACACGTGAAATACAGCTTTGGTACTAGTCTACATTTTCGTTGTACGTCTAATCTCTGCTCAATCTCCGTCAGTGTCAAAACGTTGAGAGAGGGCCATCCTGTGAGGAAACCTCACTCAATGGGTGGGAGCCATGACTGGTGTCAGTGAATGGGGTGGGGGGGATGCTGAGGTCTGGGGAGCCAGGGTTCTCATAGCTGACCTACACCCTCTCTACCAAACATCACAGCTACAAGGGACAAGAACTTGCGACCTCCTTACCCTTCCTGCCTGCATAAATGATCCCTCAAATGAGATCTGAACTGGGACAGCAAATCTCTACGGAGACTGACATTTTCTATCTCTCTCTCTTTTTTTTTTTGGTTTGAAATTTCTAACGGAGCTCATCCAAATCTCTGAATGGATCATTTTTTTTTTTTTTTGGTTTATTTGTTTTTTTGCTTTTTCAAGGTAGGGTCTCCCTCTAGCTCAGGCTGACCTGGAAATCACTCTGTAGTCTCAGGGTGACCTCAAATCACAGCGATCCTCCTACCTCTGCCTCCCAAGTGCTGGGATTAAAGGCGTGCACCACCACACCCAGCTGAATGGATCATTTTTAATTCCTTTTACTGGGTCAAGAAATGAAAGAAACATACAATTTTAAAGGGATTTTTTTCCTTTAGATAATTTGAACTTTATGCTTTTCTAAATTTTAAAACTCCAACTAAACTTACGTCCGTTATCAATGTATCTTTCTAGTTGATAACACAGTGCCAGGCATGTGGTAAGTAAATATTAAATAGTTGTGGAAATGATATGAAAAATCAATGAAAATATTTCCTGCCATGTGTTGTGGTGTGTGTGTGGTTGTGGTTTATTTTGTATCAGACCTGTAATCCATAAAAAAATAATGTTTTCCAATCCTTAATCACATTCTCTACCCCAAACTTGACTTTTAGTTAATATTGCCATCCCTCCATTTCTCTGATTTTCTTTGACCATCATTGTATTTTTAAACCACAGGAGGGTTTTATGTTAGGTTTTTTTTTTTTTCTTAGATTAGTTTACACAGAATTTTACCTTTTGGGTCTAGAATCTTTGGTTTTGTAAGGGGTTTTTAGTTCATGTGTTTTCTGTTATTTCTCTTTTCCTCTTACTTGGGTTTCTTGTTTTTCAAATTTTTTGTTTATTTTTTACATTCTCCCTATCTGTTTATCTAAAATTATAACTTTTTTTTTAAATTTTGTTTATTTTTATTTATTTGGGAGCGACAACCAGAGAGAGGGAAAAAGGGATTTTTGAGAGAGAGAATGGGGCTCCAGGGCCTCCAGCCACTGCAAAAAGAACTCCATATGCTGTGAGCACAACCTTGTGCAATCTGGCTACGTGGTGCCTGGGGAATCAAGCCTCTAACCGGGGGGGCCTTAGGCTTCACAGGCAAGCGCTTAACCGCCCCCAAGCCGTCTCTCCCGCCCTAAATTTTCATTCTTTTTGTCTCTGCTGCACCCCTCACCCAATCCCTGTATAGTGAGTTGATAGACATACAGTCCATTATCCATTCTACATCAACTTAAACGTTTTAAAGGGTTTTTCCAAAGTCGTTGAGTTTCCTTTGCGTCGTGTTTTTCTTTTAGGTGAGCTCGTTTTCTCTCATCTGATAAGTAAATGAACGTTATTTCATTTTTGGGAAAAGGGCCCCACCTTTAAAAATTTTTTAAATGTTTAAAAAGTTCTTTTTTGAGATAAGATTTTTGTTTGGCAAAAAGGACATGGGATTTTCAGGGGAGCTGAGAGTTTGTGGAGTCTTCCCTAGCCACACCAGCCAGCTTTTGGCATGCCAAACCACCCAAAGCAGCCCCTGAAAGGGGCTCTTGCAAGCGTTGGGGGCTGTTTTTTTTTCATGTTTTTTTCCCCCTCATCTTGTTTATTTTTGTTTCCCGTTTAAAGCAGGTAATTAAAAAAATTTGGGAACTCTCCAGAATTTTTACTTTTAGTGAGACAAGGCCTTCTTAATTTCCTAACACAAGGAACCCTCATAATAGGAAGGGAATTGATGACATAAAATATTTAGAGGAGACTGAATTGAGTGGTAGATTGAAAGAAGAAGGAGATATGATGGAGAGGAGAGTGGAGTTTTCAAAGGGGGGGGGGAGACAATGGGGAAAGAAGAAATAAGGAAAGGTGGGGGGGCTGGAGAGTTTGGCCTTAGTGGTTAAGTGCTTGCCTGTGAAGCTATGGACCCCGCGGTTTGAGGTTCGACCCCCCAGGACCCACGTTAGCCGTTGCACAAGGAGGGGGGAAGATTTTGGGTTTTTGGTTTGGCAGTGGTTTGGGGCCCGGGGCTTTGCCCTTTTCTCTCTCTCTCTGCCTCTTTCTCTGTCTGTCCCTTCAAAAAAAATAAAAAAAAATAAAAAAAATTTTTTTTTAAAAAAGGTGGGAAAGGGAAAGGGGGGTAGGGAGGGAGGAAGGGGGGGGGGAGGGAGAGAAAGTGGGGGGAGGGAGGGGCAATATTACATGGGCTTTTGTCTACGATTTTGAGGATGTTGTCATTATATAGGAAAATACAGGAAGATCTTGGGGGGAAAAAATTTTTTGTATAATTGTTTTCCTCCTAGTAACTTGTCCATAAGTAAGCAACATTAGAAGTTGTCACCACAGCTCAAGAATTCCAATTATTACACTCACTTGTTTTAATGGCTGGAATGCATTAAATAAGTTCCTCTGCCCCAAAGTAGGTTGCAGCCTGGTGAGTAGACATTCTTACAGTAGTGACTTCAGGAAGTGGGACAGTGTTATAATCACAAATATTTTTGTCTTTTTTAAAAAAGTGTGAGGGCTGGATATAGGGGCTTAAGTGGAGTTTAGGTTGCTTGCCTGTGAAGCAAAAGGACCCCGGTTCGAGGCTCGATTTCCCCAGGACCCACGTTAGCCAAAATGCACAAGGGGGGGGGCACGATCTGGAGTTTTTTTTGCAGTGGCTGGAGGCCCTGGCGCGCCCATTCTATCTTCTCATTTATCTGCCTCTTTCTCTCTCTGTGTCTGTCTTGTCACTCTCAAATAATTAAAAATAAGAAAAAAAAAATTTATTAAAAAAAAATTTGGTGACCTTCCGGGTGGGAAAATTGAAAAACTGTACTTTCAGCATTTGTTATCTCTTACCCCTTTATGTAAATTTCCCCTTTTTAAATTTATTTAAAAACATTTTCTACAGCATTTTTTTTAAAAGGACTTCTGTGGCTGGGGAAATGGCTTAGTGGATAAAGTCCTTGTCATGATAACCTCCCTGAGACTACATGGTGGAATTCCTGGTCAGCCGGGGCCCACATTTAAGACCCTACCTTTAAAATAGAAAAAAAACAAAATAAAAAGACCAACAGGGCAGGAGAGATGGCTTTAGCGTTTAAGGTGTTTATTTTTGAAACCCAAAAAGGACCCGGGGTTTTTTTCCCCCGTGCCCATGTAAACCAGGGGGCACAAGGTGGAGCGTGCCTCTGTAGTTCGTTTGCAGTGGTTTGATTTTCCCTTTGTGCCCCATTTCTCTGCCTTTCCTCTCTCTCTCTCTCTCTCTCTTAAATAAACAAATACAATTTTTTTTTTTAATTGATGTTTTGGGGGGCGTGGTGGCACATCCCTTTCAACCCCCAGCGCTCAGGGGGCAGGGGTAGGAGGTTTGCCATGAGTTCAAGGCCACCCTGAGACAAACCAGAGTGATTCCAAGTCAGGCTGGGCTTAGAGTGGGGAACTTATCTCAGGAATAAAAATATTATATACATATACTTCTACATTATACATTTTACATATACATATACATATACATATACATATTTTAAAATACATTAATTTATATTTATATTTATATATATATTCCAACCCCCTTTGATTTGTGGATTTTTATTCACTGATTTTCTGAAGACAAGAACCTGGAGGCCACTGATTTATTGAAAGTTTTGTGTGGCGGTAAATTGTCTGGCCTCCTACTCCTGGGTTTTTTAAACCCAGCCAAGTGAGAGATTTGATCTGTTCATCAGTCAAGGTTTCCCCCCATAAAACTACAATCTTTCAGCGAGGAAATTGGGGACTAATGCGCCCCCATCTGAGTTTGTGGACGGGAAAGAAAAAGGGTTTGGAAAGACCTTCTTCCCCCAATGATCCGGGGAAAACCTGCCACCCCCCGGGAAGCTGGTGGGTCCTGTGCAGCAGAGAATTGGCTTGTCTGAGGCGGGGGATACTTAGGAGATTTTTTTAAATTTTATTTTATTTTTTTTTATTTATTAAGAGATGATAGGTGCATATAGAGTGAGAGAGAGTGGATTGGGCACGCGGCCGGCCCCTAGCCACTGCAAATGAACTTCCCGCGAAAGTGCCACTTTGTGCCTCTGGCCCTTTTCATTGGGGGGCCCCGGGGGAAATTTAGTTGAACCTGGGGGGCCTTAGGCTTTGCAGGGCCTTTTAAACCCCTGGGGCCAATTTTCCCCCAGCCTGAACTTCTGAAATTTTTTGGCTGGGATGCGATAAGCGGTCTTTTAAGCTTCTGAGATCGTAGACCTTGCTATGTAGCAAAATCACACTAAAGCAGGACTTTAAATGTTTCCAGGAACTTTAAAGCCAGGGTTTTTTTGGTACCTGTTTTGGGGGAAAAGCCAACAGCGGTAGTACGCTCTGTGTAGTTAAATTCCCAGACCCGGGCACTCTGGCAGGGCGCAATAAATTTCAGTCGCATTTCAGGGAATAAGATATTTTTTTTTTTTGGGCATGGGGGTGGGGTTTTTAACTTAGTTTTCAAAGCACTTACCCAAATGTTACAAGGGCCCTCGATTGACATTTTAAAAAGTACATTATAAGCTGGGGTGGGGGGTGGAGGGGGGGAGTGGTTTACAGGGAGACCGGATGATTGAGGAACAGTGAAACAGCTCTTAATTTCATGTAGTATTCAGGATGGGCCTCTTCTGGGTAGGACAATCTTATTAGCACTTAAATGGTTAATGAATCCACAGGAGGAAACCCCCGGGTTTTTCTAAATCAACTACAGTTTTCGGAAGTATAAATTTACATTTTAATGGGTTGGGAAAATAGCTGACGCCGGACTCGGGCCAAGCCCAGAGCGAGATGCCACAGAAATAAAGTAGTGTGCGAGCCCGACACTCGGAACAGTTTGGCACGCAGTTCAGTTCATGTGAACCGTAAGACAAAGACGTACGGGGGTGATTTTCCCAAGTTTTGTATTCCCAATAAAAAAAGCCAATCTACAGGGCCCGTTTTGGGTCCTTTAAAAACATTGCAGCACTCTGTAAAGGGAATATACCCCAAATTTAAAGGTGGGGTATCAGTGCTCACTAGGACAAGGGGGGGGGGTTGGGGGGGGGGGAAGAAAGAGACAGAGGGTCCAGGGGTTCTTAGAACAGAAAAAGCCAACAGTGTCATGCAGTGATGGAAAAACAGATGACATTGTTTTGGGTTTGGGCAAAACACACAGCATTTAGAAGGAACGATCCCCCGGTTTTTGAGGATTTCAAAGATCATTTAAGAAGCTGGAACACCTCAGGTAGGAATTAAGACCACGCCTGTCAGTACCTAAACTGGGCCTACCAATATAATTAAGATTCCTACTTGATGACGTTATAGTTGATTTTGTTTTTTTTTTTTCCCTATATTCCATTGATTTTTTTTTTTTTTTTGAGTACTTGTTCTTTGACTAATAAAACTTACTACAACTGCTTGGCCTTTATAGTACTCTGAAGTCATGTTGTGTCCCTCTGTCGTCTTCTACTTCCTCTTCTTTTTCTTTTTTTCTTTATTAGTTAGTTTTGTATTCAGCAAATACAGTCAGTTTGCTACCATTATTAGGCTCATCCGTGACCTACCCCCTCCCCTTGGCCCCTCCTTGTTGAGGTATACGGGTCAGGCATTGTGGAGTTAGCCCACAGTTATGGGTAAGCTAAATGTCTCTGCATATCATGACCCAACATGTGGACACCTCCTCTTCTTTCTCCTTCATTGGATGCTGGCTTTTCTGGGTATCTTGGCCTTTCCTTATATAAAGCGCTAGAATGCATTAGCAAAATGCAGGACAAAATTATATGATCAGCTCAATAGATGCAGAATAAGCATTTGATAAAATCCATCTCGCTTTTGTGAGCTCTCAATACACTAGAATACCAAACGGTTTGCTTCCAAACTGTGAAGACTTCACAGGAAAATACTAAACATACTCAGTGAGAAAATCCAAGATGGTTTCTTCTAATATAAAACCAGAAACACGGCCAAGATACTCACTTTAGCTATTTCTCTTCAACATAGTACCAGAAGCTCCAGCCAGAGCAATTAGACTGGAAAAAAAGACATTAAAATTATCCAAAATGAAGCCGGGCATGGTGGCGCCCACCTTTAATCCCAGCACTCGGGAGGCAGAAGTAGGAGGACCGCTGTGAGTTCGAGGCCACCCTGAGACTACATAGTAAATTCCAGGTCAGCCTGGGCTAGAGTGAGACCCTACCTTGGAAAAAAAAAATATCCACAATAGAAAAGAAGTAAAATGCTTTCTGTTTACAGATGACATGATGTTATCTTGTAGAAAACTAATATGCAAAATTAATTGTAATAGATATACATACATGTACATCTACTGTAGAATACAATTTTTTGATATATACAAAATAGCTTGCTGAGATTTTCATTAGCTTTAGGATTGAATTTCTAGAGCAAATAGAGAAAACGACATCTCAATAGTATTTCAAGTCATCTACCCTATACACAAGAAATAACCTTCACTTTTTTGGTATCTTTGATTTATCCATTTTTATATGTATTATGTATTATAACGTGTTTTTTGATACCATTATGAGCTTTTGATTTGAATTTCAATTTTTCATTGTTGAAATATGTGTAAATGCTGATATTCATATATATATATACACATATATATATTAAAGCAATTGGTGATTTTGTATTAACATTATATCTTTCAACCCTTCTATAATTGTCCTTTATTTTCAGAATTTGTTGCTGTTGTTATCATTATTGACTTTTTGGAACAATTTTATTTCTTCTTGTACAGACTTTATTTTCTTTTCTTACTTTACTGTGCCATCTAGAACACCCATATAATTCAAATAGGAGCAATGAGAGACATGCCCTTCCCTATTCTCATTAATTTAAGTTTTAAATGATTAATTGTACATCACGTGAGAAATAAAAAAGGAAATGAGAAAGGAAATAGTGCTTCACTTGTTTAATCAGGAAATGATTTCTAGAACTGTAGAAGGGAGAAGTTAGAGGAGAAGGAGTCCAGAGGATGACAGTGTGCAGAATGTGGTGGCGATCCGGATGAGGAAATTTGCGGAGGACATCGTTTGGCTGTTGATGCAGAGGGGCAGTGCTGGGGTAGCATCCATCGAGAAGGAAAACAGGCATCCCCAGAGAGGAGGGTCTCTTCAGAGGAGCGGGGCAGGGGTGAGGGCAAGGATGGTACCAACATGTGCTGTTTACACACTGAGTATGCACATAACTAATTAAAAAAAAAAAGGACATTCTTAGACCTGTGAGAGATTCCCCTGAACCCAGATACCTCCAGCAAACTCAATGCTCACACGTCTTTGTGAGGAGATACAGTTATCACACTCACACTGTAGACGAGCAACCGAGGCGTGAGGTAGACCAGTTAACTTTTTTACAAGGTTCCCTGGTGGCGTGACGGAGTCTGGATTTAAACCCAGTCCATCCATCCCCAGGGCCAATGCTCTAAGCCATTTTCTAATTCTCACATGCACTATCCAGAGGATGATTAATTGCTTTTGGAGCGTATAATGTTCTGGGGATTTGTGGGCTATGACTATTTATTTCTTAAGGCATATGTTGTTATCACGATATTTTATGGATTTCTGAATATATCACAGGTTTCATCAGATCTATTTTATTCAAGATTTCATGGCATGACGACGTGAGAATATGGGCTTGAGTCTTAAATAAAACCTGACATAGCTAACACGTGAAATACAGCTATTGGTACTAGTCTACATTTTCGTTGTACGTCTAATCTCTGCTCAATCTCGGTCAGTGTCAAAATGTCGAGAGAGGGCCATCCTGTGAGGAAACCTCACTCAGTGGGTGGGAGGAGCCATGACTGGTGTCAGTGAATGGGGGGGGGATGCTGAGGTCTGGGGAGCCAGGGTTCTCATAGCTGACCTACAGCCCTCTCTACCAAACATCACAGCTACAAGGGACAAGAACTTGCGACCTCCTTACCCTTCCTGCCTGCCTAAATGATCCCTCAAATGAGATCTGAACTGGGACAGCAAATCTCTGCGGAGACTGACATTTTCTCTCTCTCTCTCTCTCTCTTTTTTTGGTTTGAAATTTCTAACGGAGCTCATCCAAATCTCTGAATGGATCATTTTTTTGGGTTTATTTGTTTTTTTGCTTTTTCAAGGTAGGGTCTCCCTCTAGCTCAGGCTGACCTGGAAATCACTCTGTAGTCTCAGGGTGACCTCAAATCACAGCGATCCTCCTACCTCTGCCTCCCAAGTGCTGGATTAAAGGCGTGCACCACCACACCCAGCTGAATGGATCATTTTTAATTCCTTTTACTGGTCAAGAAATGAAAGAAACATACAATTTTAAAGGATTTTTTTTCCCTTTAGATAATTTGAACTTTATGCTTTTCTAAATTTTAAAACTCCAACTATACTTACGTCCGTTTTCAATGTATCTTTCTAGTTGATAACACAGTGCCAGGCATGTGGTAAGTAAATATTAAATAGTTGTGGAAATGATATGAGAAATCAATGAAAATATTTCCTGCCATGTGTGTGTGTGTGTGTGTGTGTGTTTATTTTGTATCAGACCTGTAATCCATAAAAAATGATGTTTTCCAATCCTAATCACATTCTCTACCCCAAACTTGACTTTTTAGTTAATATTGCCATCCCTCCATTTCTCTGATTTTCTTTGACCATCATTGTATTTTTAAACCACAGAGGGTTTTATGTTAGGTATTTTTTTTTCTTAGATTAGTATACAACAGAATTTTCCTTATGGTCCTCTGAATCTTTGGTTTTGTAATGAGTTCAGTTCATGTGTTTGCTGTTATAACTCATTACCTCTTACTTCGGCTTTCTTGTTTCTCATTTTCTGTTTATTTTTCACATTCTCCCTATCTGTTCATCTAAATTATAACTCTTTTTTTTAAATTTTGTTTATTTTTATTTATTTGAGAGCGACAACCAGAGAGAGAAAGAGGCATTTAGAGAGAGAGAATGGGCGCTCCAGGGCCTCCAGCCACTGCAAACGAACTCCAGAAGCGTGCGCCCCCTTGTGCATCTGGCTAACGTGGGTCCTGGGGAATCAAGCCTCTAACCGGGGTCCTTAGGCTTCACAGGCAAGCGCTTAACCGCTAAGCCGTCTCTCCAGCCCTAAATTATCATTCTTTTTGTCTCTGCTGCCCCACCCCAATCCCTGTCTAGTGAGTTGAAGACATACAGTCCATTATCCATTCTACATCAACTTAGCGTTAAGGTTTTGCCAACGTCGTTGAGTTTCCTTTGCGTGTGAGCATCGTTTTCTCTCATCTGATAAGTACTGAACGTTATTTCATTGTGAAAGCCTCACCTTAAATATTGTAAATGTTAACAAGTTCTTTTGTAGATACGATTCTGTTTGGCAAAAGGACATGGGATTCTCAGGGGAGCTGAGAGCTTTGTGGAGTCTTCCATAGCACACACCAGCCAGCTGTTGGCATGCCAGCCACAACGCAGCCGCTGAATGGGGCTCTTGCAAGCGTTGGGACTGTTTTATTCATGTTTTTCCCCCATCATCTTGTGATTTTTGCTTCCAGTCAAAGCAGGTAATTCAATAAATGGAACTCTCCAGAATTTTTACTTTCTAGTGAGACAAGGCCTTCTTAATTACCTACACAAGACCCTCATAATAGGAGGGAAAGATGATGACATCAAAATAAAAGAGAGACTGATTGAGAGGTAGAAGGAGATATGATGGAGAGTGGAGTTTCAAAGGGGAAAGTGGGGGCTGGAGAGATGGCTTAGTGGTTAAGTGCTTGCCTGTGAAGCCTAAGGACCCCGGTTTGAGGTTCGATTCCCCAGGACCCACGTTAGCCAGATGCACAAGGAGGGCGCACGCATCTGGAGTTTGTTTGCAGTGGCTGGAGGCCCTGGCGTGCCCATTCTCTCTCTCTCTCTCTGCCTCTTTCTCTGTCTGTCCCTCTCAAATAAATAAATAAAAATAAAAATAATTTTTTTAAAAAAGGGGGAAAGTGGGGGGAGGGAGGGCATTACCATGGGCTATTGTCTACGATTATGGAAGTTGTCAATAAAAAGGAAATACAGGAAGATCTTGGGGGAAAGTCTTTGTATAATTGTTTTCCTACCTAGTAACTTGTCCAAAAGTAAGCAACATAGAAGTGTCACACAGCTCCAGAATCCAATTAAACACTCACTTGATTAATGAGCATGGAATGCATATAAATAAGATCCTCTGCCCCAAAGTAGGTTGCAGCCTGGTGAGTAGACATCTTACAGTCGTGCTTCAGAAGTGGGACAGTGTTATAATCACAAATATTTTTGTCTATTTAAAAAGTGATGAGGGGCTGGATAAGGGGCTTAGTGGTTAGGTGCTTGCCTGTGAAGCCTAAGGACCCCAGGTTCGAGGCTCGATTCCCCAGGACCCACGTTAGCCAGATGCACAAGGGGGCGCACGCATCTGGAGTTCGTTTGCAGTGGCTGGAGGCCCTGGCGCGCCCATTCTATCTCTCTCTATCTATCTGCCTCTTTCTCTCTCTGTGTCTGTCTTGTCACTCTCAAATAATTAAAAATAAGCAAAAAAAAAATATTATAAAAAAGTGGTGACCTTCCTGGTAGGAAATGAGAAAACTGTACTTTCAGCATTTGTTATCTCTTACACCTTATGTGAATTCCCTTTTATTTATTTAAAAACACTTCTACAGCATTTATTTAAAAGGACTTCTGTGGCTGGGGAAATGGCTTAGTGGATAAAGTCCTTGTCATGATAACCACCCTGAGACTACATGGTGAATTCCAGGTCAGCCTGGGCCACAGTAAGACCCTACCTTTAAAAAGAAAAAACAAAAAAGACCAACAGGGCAGGAGAGATGGCTTAGCGTTTAAGGTGTTTATCTTTGAAGCCAAAGGACCCAGGTTGGATTCCCCAGTGCCCATGTAAACCAGGTGCACAAGGTGGAGCGTGCCTCTGTAGTTCGTTTGCAGTGGCTAGAGTTTCCTAGTGCCCCAGTTCTCTGCCTCTTCCTCTCTCTCTCTCTCTCTCAACTAAATAAACAAATACAATATTTTTTTTTAATGATGAATAGCCGGGCGTGGTGGCACATGCCTTCAATCCCAGCGCTCAGGAGGCAGAGGTAGGAGGATCGCCATGAGTTCAAGGCCATCCTGAGACTACAGAGTGAATTCCAAGTCAGCCTGGGCTAGAGTGGGACCCTATCTCAGAAAACAATATATATACATATACATATACATATACATATACATATACATATACATATACATATACATATATATATATATCACCCTCTATGTATATATATGTGTATATATATATATATTCCACCCTCTATGATTTGTGGATTTCATTCACTGAATTCTGAAGACAAGAACCTGGAGGCCACTGATTCATTGAAAGTTTTGTGTGACGGTAATAGTCTGGCCTCCTAACTCCTGGGTTAAAACCCAGCCAAGAGCCGAGCATGACTCTGTCACATTCAAGGTTCCCCCCCAAAAAAAACAATCTTTCAGCGAGGCATTGGCACTAATGCGACACATCTGAGTTCTGTGGACGGGAAGAATGGGTTTGGAAAGACCTTCTTCCCCTAATGATCCAGGAAAGCCTGCCACCCCACAGGGAAGCTGGTTGGGTCCTGTGCAGAGAATCTGGCCTGTCTGGGCGGAACTTCGGATTTTTAAATTTTATTTTATTTTATTTATTTATTAGAGAGAGAAAGGTGCATATAGAGTGAGAGAGAATGGGCACGCCGGGGCCCCTAGCCACTGCAAATGAACTCCAGACGCATGTGCCACTTTGTGCCTCTGGCTTTACATGGGTCCTCGGGAATTGAGTTGAACCTGGGTCCTTAGGCTTTGCAGGCCTTAACCACTGGACCATCTCTCCAGCCTGAACTTCTGATTTTTAGAGCTGGGATGCGATAAGACGGTCTTTTAAGCTTCTGAGATCGTAGACCTTGCTATGTAGCAACATCACACTAACGCAGGACTTTAAATGTGCCAGGAACTAATGCCAGGTTTATTTGGTCACCTGTAGAGAAAAGCCAACAGACGGTAGCTACGCTCTGTGTAGATTAAATGCCTAGACTGGGCAGCTCTGGCAGGGCGCAATAAATGCAGTCGCATTTCATGAGGAATAAGATATAATTGGGCATGGGGGTGGGTGTAACTTAGTGTCAAAGCACTTACCCAGTGTTCACAAGGGCCTCGATCTGACATTTTAAAAAAGTACATTATAAGCTGGGGTGGGGGGTGGGGAGAGGTTAACAGGGAGACCGGATGAGGAACATGAACATCTCTAAATTTCAAGAAACAGGCTGGCTTCTGGTAGACAATCCATATTAGCACTTAACCTGGTAAAGAATCCACAGGAGGAACCCACGGTTTATCTAAATCAACTACACGTTGCAGAGAAGTATAAATTTACATTTTAATGGGTTGAGGAAAATAGCTGACGCCGGACTCGGGCCCAGCCCAGAGGCAGCAGCAGAAGTGAGTGCCGAGCCCGCACAAGGAACAGTTAGGCAGCAGTCAGGTCATGTGAACCGTAAGACACAGACGTACAGGGAGTGATCCTAAGTGTGTATTCCTAATCAAAAGAGCCAATCTACAGAGGCTGTGTGATCCTAAATACATTGCAGCACTCTGTAAAGGGAAACCCCAATAAAGGTGGGTATGAGTGCTCACTAGGACAAGGGGGAGTTGGGGAGGAAGAAAGAGACAGAGAGGTCCAGGGGTTCTTAGAACAGAAAAGCACAACAGTGTCATGCAGTGATGGAAAACAGATGACATTGTGCGTTGGTCAAAACACACAGCATTCTAGAAGGAACGATCCCCCGTGTATGAGGATTTCAAAGATCATTTAAGAAGCTGGAACACCTCAGGTAGGAATTAAGACCACGCCTGACAGAACCTAACTGGGCCACCAATATAATAAGAAACCTACTTGATGACGGTGAGAGGGAAAGTTCCTGACTAAAATAACTTTGCAGGGCTGGAGGGATGGCTTAGCAGTTAAGCGCTTGCCTGTGAAGCCTAAGGACCCCGGTTCGAGGCTCCATTCCCCAGGACCCACGTTAGTCAGATGCACAAGGGGGCGCACGCGTCTGGAGTTCCTTTGCAGTGGCTGGAGGCCCTGGCGCGCCCATTCTCTTTCTTTCTCTCTCTTTCTTTCTCTCAAATAAATAAAATAAAATAAATGTTATTTAAAAAAGTTTTTTTTGTTTTTTCTTTATTTATTTGAGAGCAACAGACAGAGAAAGAGGCAGATAGAGACAGATAGAGAATGGGCGCGCCAGGGCCTCCAACCACTGCAAACGAACTCCAGATGTGTGCACCCCCTTGTGCATCTGGCTTACGTGGGTCCTGGGGAATCGAGCCTCCAACCGGGGTCCTTAGGCTTCACAAGCAAGCGCTTAACCGCTAAGCCATCTCTCCAGCCCAAACTTGGAAATACTCTAATGCATGGGATTTTTTTGATTAAGAAAAAGAATACACTTAAATATATATTATTTTCCATTTTGACCTTGATTTTGAAAAATGTGCAATTATTGGGGCCAACAATTCTAATTAGTATTTGTAGTGATGCATCATTATTCATTTTGTCTTTTTTTTCACAAAGCACGTATGTTTGCAGAATCATTTTTACTTAGCAAGACTTGCATGATATTATGCTAATTTCCAACACTGTCATGGTGACATTGTTATGAGGTTATTTATACAATGGTGTCTATAACGCAATATATTATAGGAAATATGAAATAGACTTTCATTGGTCAAAGCAAATCACACTACCATATTTAAGTTAAAAAATTTTTTTTTGTTTATTTTTACTTATTTTATTTGAAAGTGGCAGGCAGAGACAGAAAGAGACAGATAGAGAGAGAGAGAGAGCATGGGCACTCCAGGGCCTCTAACCACTGCAAACAAACTCCAGGTGCATGCGCCACCATGTGCATCTGGCTATCGTGGGATCTGGGGAATCTAACCTGGGTCCTTAGGCTTTGCAGGCAAATGCCTTAACCACTAAGCCATCTCTCCAGCCCCATATTTAGTTTTTGTTGGTCCTTCTCTCCCATTCTCGTCCTCCATTCTCTTGTCCCTCTACCAGTAGCCTTATTTCTGATTGCCTGTCACATTGTCCTGCTACCTTCTTTCCTGCCTCATCTCTTCCCTGTGACCTTTTTACCCTTCACATGGTCTCCTTTATATAAATATGAAATTCTAGAACCTTTATATAAAAGAAAACATGCACAGTTTGTCTTTCTGAGTCTAGGTTACTTTGGCTTAATAATTTTCAGTTCCATTCAAACTCCAGAAAGCATCATTAATTCATTTTTATTTATTGCAGAATAAAATTCCATTGTGTAAATGCTTCGTTGCTATCATGAACAGAGTAGCGACAAACATGGATGTGCAAGGATCTCTCTGGTATGCCCACTTAAAGCCCTTTGTGCACATACCCAGCAGTAGTGGTATCGACGGGCCGTGTGGTAGTTCTGTTTTCAGTTTGTTGAGAAAGTTCCACAGTGATTTCCATAGCACATGCACAAGTTTAGACTCTCACCAGCCCTGAATAAGGTGTTCCCTTTCACCAATCCTCAATGCCACTAGTTTGGATTATTTTCTTCCTTCCTTCCTTCCTTCCTTCCTTCCTTCCTTCCTTCCTTCCTTCCTTCCTTCCTTCATAGTTATTGATGATATCCAGTCTTATTGGGGTGAGACGGACTCTCAAAATAGTTTTGCTTTTCATTTTCCTATTGGCTGAGGCTGTCGAACCCTTTAAGAATAATTACTGGCGTGGGGAATCAAACCTGGGTCTTTCGGTTTTGAGCTTGTGCAGGAGTCACGCTGTTGTCTCATTTTGTTTGTGTTTCTTCATTGTGTTTCGTGCATTTGTTAAGGCGGATGTGTCCTTTAGTTTTTATTTTTTCTCCTTTTCCCTCAGACTCTTTTTGTCTGATTGTTTGTTTCACTGATTGACTGACTGATTTTTTAAAGTCCTCTTGGGGAATTGCCTTCATTTGGGGTTGTGTTCCCTGCTTCTGTTACGCGGGACAGGATGCAGGAGCATACGTAACAATCTGACAGCAGTCCCTGTCGTAACTTCCCGTAGAAGACACAACTGTATTTCACTGTTTTCCCCAACCAGGTTCAGAGACATCTTCCTAAGGCCATGGATGGGGAGAATTTTTTTTTTTTTTTCGAGGTAGGGTCTCACTCTAGCTCAGGCTGACCTGGAATTCACTCTGTAGTCTCAGGGTGGCCTCGAACTCTCGGCGATCCTCCTACCTGTGCCTCCCGAGTGCTGGGATTAAAGGCGTGCGCCACCACGCCCGGCTGGAGAATGTATTTTATAGTCACTTTTAGAGCTAAGAGTATGAATGTTTACATGGTGGATTGGGGATGGAATAATAAAAGGAGGAATGAGGGAGTAATGTGAAAACGAGAAGGGACGTGTATGGGTTGGAGGGATGAGAAGTAGTCCAGAAAACGTTGTAGCAATAGCCAGCTCTAAAAGCCCTTTCCAGGGAGATACAAGGTTAAGTACGAAGGCTCAACAACTGAAATGCAAAAGTCTAAACAGTAAAAAAAAAAAAAGTAAATAAAAACACCCCAAAATTGCAGTAGAAGGTATTACTCCCTCAGCATTTCTTTCCAGTTGGGGTGATGTGGTTTCCTCCCTCCCCTCGGGGTTTTCCCTTCCATCAGTCTCCACACATGTGGCAAAGAATCAGTAATTCAAACATATTAAGTCAGTGTGTCCTTCCAGATGTGCAGGAGTTTTGCAACCAGACTCCACTTTCTTACAGAATTATCTATCCTGACCTCCCCCTCCCCCCCCCCAGCCTGCAAATTACAACCTTGCTGCAGGCTTATTCGTTCCATGTGCAAAGCCTTCGGTGACCAAGTCTCTGAGGGATGTGAAGGGCTCATCTACTTATATCTATCTTTTTGTGTGTGTGTGTCAACAGGGAGTTCCTTTCTGCGATGGATGTCAGGATTCTATACCAAGGCCCCTGGCACACTTCTGCAATCCCCTGTAGCTCTCCCAGACAATGGGAGAGGAGAGAGTGCAGCTATTTCCTGGGCATCAATTGAGGACCTCCACGTTAGGCTCCTCTCCCACACTTCTGTTTCTGCGTCCTCAGCCTGTTCTACTCCGACTGACTCTCCATGCACACTGTATCCAGCCTCTTGTGGCCTTGCCCCAGCCCAGATGGACTCCCTCCAACTCCCAGGAAATCCATGAGGGTACTTCCCTGGAAGCTAGATAGCTGGCCTGGTGCCCTGGGAGCAGTGTGATGTGGTTGGGTCTAAATTAGGTACATTTTGTGTGTGTGTGTGTGTGTGTGTGTGTGTGTGTGTGTAGAAAATCCCACTTAGTTGTATTCTGCTTTCGCTAGCTCTTTGTTTTATAGAAATAGGATATATTGGGTTTTTTTTTTAAATCCCTTTTCTCATTCAATTGTACGGAGATGACTTCTAATCCACCAGTTTACCTAGAAGTCCCATCCTGCCTTTCTCAAGGTTACTGATGTGGAGCAGACCCACAGTGGGCCACAATGGGCGTACAGCATGAATAAAACCAGATCTTTGTGATTCTGGGATTCAGATGCACAAGAAAATAACCATGAGCTCTTGCTGACACTGTTGGTATGCCCCTTGGCAGTGTGACCCCCCCCCCCCCCGTGCTTTTCTCATGCAAGGGAAGATTCTTGTTACCTCCCTGAACCCACGCTGGATTTGAGACTTTCTTTGATCAGTGGAACTGAAAAAGCATACGCTGGCGGTTTTAGGCAAGGGCCTCCTGAGACCTACAATTTCTGCTTGACCATCTTGCTACAAGAAGGCCACCACCGGAAGGCATCGTTCACAGGGAGAAAGCGTGAGCTCAGTGGAACACTGTCTGCCGGCACCCAGCCCCCAGGCATGTGAATTGACCTGCCTTGGACCATCGGTCCTCAGCAGCTACCATATGCCCGCAACTTCGTGAATACCGTCAAGCAAAACCAACTGAAGAACCGGATGCTGAGCCCAGTCAAGCCTGCTGCCCCACACAGCCATATTTGGTGTTTTGAGTCACTATGTTTGGGTGATACGCATGTGGTGATGGGTTTAGATGTAGTTGGTCCTGGTTGATGTATGTGTCTGTGTTTTGCTTTCAGTATAAATCTTCATATATCATTTATGTATCCATAATACATCCAGTTAATTTTTATCAACAGATGACTCAGTTTTTGCTCCATACAAAGGAAACTAAGATGTTCACTGATGTTTCCATCATTTCTATCAAGATAAATTCAGCAGATGGCTGAATTAAAGAAGTCTTTCTTAAAAAAATGGAGTTTGAGGAAACTATTCTTTAATAGCTGATTCCTCTGCAGACAAAAGATATGAGAACCAGATTGTGAGGTTAGGAGATCATTATCTTTGTTTTCCTTCCTTCGTGCTGATGCATTCCAGAAGACACATTCAGTCTGTGTCAGACATAATTGAGGCCACTACCAGGGTCAGAAAAGATAGCATCCATTTCCATTTAGGAGACTGGGATTGCTCCTCAGTCGATGGGCCCTGAAGACAACACCAGCTCACATGGGCTGAAGAGCAGTGTGGAAATCTATGGGTGCTTTTCATGTAGAAAGAATAGAATGAAAATTTCTATAGGCTAGGCATGGTGGCACATGCCTTTAGTTCCAGTACTCAGAAGGCAGAGTTAGGAGGATCACTATGAGTTGGAGGCCAGCTTGGGGCTGTAAAAATGAATTGCAGGTCAGTCTGAGTTAGCGTGAGACCCTGCCTCAAAAAACAAAGTTCTACAGGACTTTCTACATTTTTTTTTTTTCTGAGCAGGAGAATTTCCATAAGAGAAGAAACCAGTGTTCACACTGATAAGAACCTGTGGGTAGGAAGAACAGAATTCACTCAAGTAGAAAGGTTTTTCTTTAAATTTATTTTAAGTTATTTATTAGAGACAGATAGAGGGAGTGGGAGAGAGAAAGAGAGAGAATGGGCATGCCAGGGCCTCTAGCCACTGAAAGCAAACTCCAGATGCATACACCACCACAGGCATCTAGGTCTACGTGGGACCTAGAGAATCGAACCTGGGTCCTTAGGCTTCACAGGCATGTGCCTTAACCACCAAGCCATCTCTCCAGCTCAAGTGTAAAGGTTTAATTTAAAGGTGGAATATGAATGAGGACTATGCATCAACTTTACATAGTTACTGTAACAAATGACCACAAAATTACTGGCTAAAAACAGCTCAAATTAATTATCATATATTTCTATGGGCCAGAAGCTAAGGATAGTGCACGTGTGTGTGTGTGTGTGTGTGTGTGTGTGTGTGTGTGTGTGTGTGTGTGTGTGTTAAAAATGGGTTTCCTTGCTGATTGCTAACTTGGGCATGTTCTGTGTAAGGACGAAGGAGGCTCATATGTTGGCCTTGTGTCTTCTCAGTTTAGACATATTTCAAGCTTCTCCATTTTCTCTATTATTTGTCCTTCAGCCATAGTTTCACTACCTCCTGGACTTTTCAAAGTCCTTCCTGGGTGATGCTCGGTGCTGTCACTTTGCAGTTGCTTGAGACTCACTGGTGAGTGGGTAGGTCTCAGGAGTGCAGGCTTCTTTCCCACACTACATAACCACAAACCCGACACCTCCTGCAGCCTGTGACTCTCGGGGGGAGTGACCCTGACTTAAGGGCCCTCTTTCCAGGACAATGCATGCAAACTCTACCTTGTGCGGTTATCAGTGGGCAAGGCGATTCAAAAGTAAATCTGATGATAGACTGGATCTTTCTTTTTTTGTAAAATATTTTATTTATTTATTTGAGAGTGAGAGAAAGATAAACAGCCGGGGGGGGGGGTAGAAAATGGGCACACCAGGGCCTCTAGCCACTGAAAATGAACTCCGGATGCAGGCACCCCCTTGTGCATCTGTCTTAAGTGGGTCCTGGAGAATCGAACCTGGGTCGTTTGGCTTTGCAGGCAAGCGCGTTAACTGATAAGCCACCTATCCAGCCCCGGATCCTTTCTTGAACCTGGCCTCTTGTGATCTCGTATCAACGTTCATGCTGCATGTTTCTCCTCACAGCATCTGTAGGTAGCTGGTCCAGTGCCATCAACAGGCATGCCCCAATTTCTTCATCCCCAATTCCTCAGACTTAACTGGGGACCAAAGGGATACCATGAGACCATATGCACTGGCCGCTGTCTAGAAGACACACAGAGATGGAGGCCCTCAGGCTGTGAGGAGACGCAGTTCTATAGCTATGGAGCTGGGGTGATGGTTCTGAGAAGTGGGGGGGGGGTAAGTGAGGTCAAGCATGAAGTCTGTCACTGAATGCGGTGGTCGTCCAGAGGGCAGCAAGGTGAACTCTGGGGTGGTGCTCATATGGCTTTCCAGAGGCCAATTCTGTCACCGTTAAGTCCCTGCAACTCTGCGGAGGAGCATCTTGCTCCATCCCCTGGGTCGGGAGTTCCCCGGGTCACGTAGGTCTAGGGTTCAATTGCTCACTCTGGGAGTCCAAAGCTAGCTTTTTCAGTTTCTTGAGAGGCTAGGAAACTTTGGAGGTATGCGCCTCGCCAGGAAAATTGATAACAGATGCACTCCTTAAACCTGGATGCCAATGTGCTAATTTGCCACAGGGGACAGACTCTGAAGACATGGGATGCTTGTATCCACGGCAACCTCTCTTGAAGCAGCAAAGTACGCACTGGGAGCGAAGGGCAGGAGAGGGTTTGCAGGATGCTCAAGTCCTCTGAAAGTGATGCTCTAGTGGCTAGAAGACCATATTGTAGGGTCAGGGTGGTTTCACAGTAAACATGAGATGTTGGTTTTCTGTTTTTCTAGATTCCCAGCAGGCTCGTCATAAGAACACATTGCCTCATGCTTGCTGAAATATAGTTGAATAAGTAACTGCTTTTAAATTGGATTATCAACTAATGTTGGTGCCAATGACTTGCCTATCAATAGCAAGTCACCTGGGGGTAAATTAATTTGAGCTGCAAGTAACTCATCTATTATTGATTATTTACTAGATTCAATGCTGGAGAGCGATTATACACATTGTATTGCTGCTCAGTCAGAGCAGTCCGGGGAGCCCCCACAGGCTGGTCAGAGACCCACGTTCACGTGCCAGTCACAGGACACTGAGTCAGGCTCTCCAGGGATGGGACCCAGGGAATGGCTGTCGTAATCTCTCAGGTAATCGTGGCAACCCCAGCTCCGGGGTGTGAGCGTGGATTCAAGGGCTTGAGTCCTGCCTGTTTCATTGCTGGATGCCCCTGGCAAAACTGCTTAACCACTCTGAGGCGCATGTCCCTCATAAGCAAAGAGAGTATTACCTCACAGGGTTGTACGAGGAATATCTAGTCCATTACGTATGGGGTACGTGCTAAACAATTTGCAGTACGTAGCCGGCACCCTCTAAGTGTCTGCTGTCTTCACCGCGGCCATTCTAGGGCTTAGAGAGAGATGTATAAAAGCTTGTTTTCTGGGCTGGAGAGATGGCTTAGCGGTTAAGCACTTGCCTGTGAAGCCTAAGGACCCTGGTTCGAGGCTTGATTCCCCAGGACCCACGTTAGCCAGATGCACAAGGGGGCGCACGCGTCTGGAGTTCGTTTGCAGTGGCTGGAGGCCCTGGCGCGCCCATTCTCTCTCTTGCTCTCTGCCTCTCTCTCTCTCTCTCTCTGTCGCTCTCAAATAAATAAAAATAAACAAAAAAAATTTTTTAAATAAAAATAAAAAATAAAATAAAAAAAATTTTTTTTTAAAAAAGCTTGTTTTCTATGCTCTGAAGTACCTGGTACCTCGTGATGAAGGTCAAGAGCACCACAGCCCTTTTCCACAGTAGCTCTGTGGTTCTTATTTTTCTTTTTTCATTAAAATTTTTTTTTTTCCAAAGTAAGTTCTCGTCCTAGCCCAGGCTAACCTGGAATTCACTATGTAGTCTCAGGAAGGCCTCGAACTCCTACCTCTGCCTCCCGCGTGCTGGGATTAAAGACATGTGCCACCACCCCACCCCACCCCCGCTCCTGTTTTCTTTTCAGTGCTGCATAGCACACACACACATCGACCATTCTAGGGGCACAGGTCAGCTAGGTACAGCCACGTTATACGACAATCTCAAGCATTCTTTTTTTTTTTTCAAATTTTTGTTAACAACTTCCATGATTATAAACAATATCCCATGGTAATACCCTCCCTCCCCACACTTTCCCCTTTGAAACTCCATCATATCCCCTCCCCTTCTCAATCAGTCTCTCTTTTATTTTGATGTCATCATCTTTTCCTCCTATTATGAGGGTCTTGTGTAGGTAGTGTCAGGCACTGTGAAGTCATGGATATCCAGGCCACTTTGTGTCTGGGGGGAGCATGTTGTAAGGAGTCCTACCCTTCCTTTGGCTCTTACATTCTTTCCGCCACCTCTTCTGCAATGGACCCTGAGCCTTGGAATATGTGATAGAGATATTGCAGTGATGAGCACTCTGGTCACTTCTTTCCAGCACCAAGATGCCTTCTGAGTCATCCCAAGGTCACTGCCATCTGAAAAGAGAAGATTCTCTACCAAAAGTGAGAGTAGCATTAATATGAGGGTATGAACATTAAGAGAAGTGCTTACTGGGTAGTTTGATAGGCATAGTATATACATTTAGCCAGACAGCAGCAGACGTTACACCTCTAGGGCTCATGACTAGCCCTGTTTTAAGTTTTCAGTATCAGGGATGTATTCCCTCTCATGGAGCAGGCCTCTAGTCCAATTAGAGGGCAGTTGGTTTCCACCATGACAGACATGCCACTATTGCACACATTGGCTCATTTGGCCTGCCTGGCCAAATATAAGGCTTGCAGCGTCCACTGTGGAGTATCTTCACTGGTGATTTCTCTCTCTCCTATTGAACTGCACGCAGAATGGCTTCTTCCAGCTTTCTGTCAGCTGGTCTACATGGAGGAGGTTTTCAGCTCAGTTCCAGCAGGATTTCTCAGTGGGTTTGCAGCCCAAGTATGTGAAGTCTTCAGCAATAGGGTCTTACCACCTATTCCTGATGGGAAACCAAAGGCTTCGGCCATGGCCTATAATGTTTTGGGGGCATCAGGGATCTCCCTGGCCAACAACTCACTGGAAGGTATCCCATCCCCTGGCACTGAAAATTTTCTAGCAATAATCTATGGCTCCTGAGTGTTCCATTGTCCAAAAAAAGTAGGATTCCATATGATTTATTTATATCCTCTTAGGTTTTGATTAGCCCTCCCTCCACCTTTCCTTTACTCAATCTCTTCCCCTGACCTCACTTTGTCAAGCACTCTTTTTATGATGCAGATCTGAAACTCACGTCCTTTAGGTTGTAAATCCTCAGTGGCCCCTTGCCAAGGCCCTGGCAGCCACCGTTCTCCTTTCTGTCTCTAAGAATTTGACTCCGGCTGGGACAAATACCCAGCCAGACACAGCTTATAGGAGGGAAAGGGTTTACTTCAGGCCAACAACAGTCTTGTGGGGCGAGGGGGGGAAGGTTCATCTTGGCAGAGGAATCTGGCTCACCTCATCATGCATCTACAGCAGAGAGAGACAGAGAGAAGAGCAACTGTGAGCTAGCTCTGAACACACAGTAGGCTTGATTCAAGGTCTGCACCCCCCCCACACACACACCCCACCTCCTCCAGATGGTCTCGCCCTGTTGGGGATTAAGTGGGAGGCTTTCACACAAACATCTGAAGCTATGGGAGACATTTACATCCAAACCACCTCAGCTGGCTACTTCAAATTAGACAAATCAAATCACACGTGTCCTTCTGGGTCCGGCTTTCATCACAGAGCACACGGACCTCCAGATGTCTCCATGTTATGCCTGGCCACCATTTTATTCCTTCTGTGGCCGCATAGTATTCCACTGCCTGGACATACCATGCCTGTCACTTTCCTCGAGATCACCCTGTCTTCAGTTGCAGAGTTCAACATCATCCCAGTCTCTTCCCCTGCTGGGGCCCCACAAGGAGGAGTGTAGACCAAAGATCACATTCATCAGAGCTGGTACTTGTAGTTATGACAGTGTAACAAATGGGGGGGGGGAAAAGTAAATCTGAGCTAATTGCTTTTGTTAAAACTAATTTTATTTTTATTTATTTATTTGAGAGCAAGAGCGAGAATGAGAGAGAGAGAGAAAGAATGGGCATGCCAGGGCATCCAGCCACTGCAAACAAACTCCAGACGCATGCGCCACCTCGTGCATCTGGCTAACGTGGGTCCTTGGGGATTCGAACTGGGGTCCTTTGTCTTTGCAGACAAGCGCCTTAGCTGCTAAGCCATCCCTCCAGCCCTGAGCTGATTGCTTTTGTTTCAATTCTGATGAGAAAGGTTCTTCAAAGTGTGTGGTAGAACTCTACATGGTGCAGGGTTTATAGTTGTTTAAAATGACACCATTAAATGTACCCCTTGTGCTTTTAAATGCATTTACTTTACAGGTGTGACTTTCAAGAAGTAGAAATAAGCACAAAGATTACACAATGAAGTCATGTTAATAGAACTAAGTCAGGAAAACACCAGAGCTGTTAAAAGAAAAAAAAAAAAATTACCCATGTTTTCAAGCCCAGAAAAGACAATAGTTACTAAGTTTTCATGTGTAATTCTGGAGGTTTCTCTGTATGTATTATTTATTTTTACTTAAAATTGGACACTCGTAGCCGGGCGTGGTGGCACACGCTTTTAATCCCAGCACTCGGGAGGCAGAGGTAGGAGGATCGCCGTGAGTTCGAGGCCACCCTGAGACTACATAGTGAATTCCAGGTCAGCCTGAGCTAGAGTGAAACCCTACCTCAAAAAACCAAAAAAAAAAAAAAAAAATTGGACACTCGAACTATTTTTTAGCTGGCTTTTAAATTTTAACATATTACCAATAAGTTTTATATTAGTAACTGCAGGTGTATACATCATGGTTTATTATCGTATTATGTTGTGCTGTGTTATAATTTGTGATTTTTTGTTCATTTTTATTTATTTATTTGAGAGTAACAGGGAGAGAAAGAGGCAAATAGAGAGAGAGAGAGAGAGAATGGGCTCGCCAGGGCTTCCAGCCACTGCAAACGAACTCCAGAAGCGTGCCCCCCCTTTTGCATCTGGCTAACGTGGGTCCTGGAGAATCGAGCCTCGAACCAGGGTCCTTAGGCTTCACAGGCAAGCGCTTAACCGCTAAGCCATCTCTCCAGCCCATAATTTGTGATTTATTCAGTCATGCCCCAAGTTTCATGTAAGTTATCCCGAATCAGCAGTGGAGTACCGTGCATAGGTATTCATAAAGTCTCTGTGATAACTTCCTTAGAACGACTGTTCAAGACTGAACAGCCCGACCAAAAGATGTGACGATTGGGACGGGAAGTGTCCTGCGAAGGGGCTCGTATGTTCACGGTTTGTTCTCTGATACGGTGTGCGGAGAGGTGGGGTTTTAGGGGAACTGTTGCAAAGTGAGGGTTCTGCCTTCATTGATGATTCCTAACTCAATGGCATTATTCGGGGCGGGGGGGGGGAGTGGGAACTCTTAAGAGGTGGGGTCTTTTAGATGCAGTAAGTCCTCAGGGCGTGTTGTTAGCGGCTGTATCTTATCCAGCTGTTTCCTTATCTCTTGCTGCTTCCCAACTACCACGCAGTGAGTAGCGTTGCTCCACCACACCGATCTACCGTGATGAAAACCTCACCACAGGACCAGCAATAATGGTGCTAGCCTGAACCCTCTGAAAGCATGAGCTAAAATAAACACTTTTGTTTCTTAAGCTGTTTTTTTTTTTAATCAGGTATTTTGTGCATATTAATTATAAACTGATTAAAAGCAAGTTGTCTCTGTCACGTTTTACCAAATTTCCTATGGCAACGATCAATTTCACGTGTCAAGTGGATTAGGCCATGAAGCCCTCTGGTATTTGGTTGCCATTCTCTCTCAACATGTCTATCCCGGATGAGATCAATGTTTGAGTTGGTGGACTATGGAAGTACATTGCTCCCTCCAGGGTGGGTGGAGCTCATTCAGTCCATTTATAGAAGGCCTGGATAGAATAATCGGCTCCATAAGAAAGAACTGTTCCGGGCTGGAGAGATGGCTTAGCGGGTTAAGCGCTTGCCTGTGAAGCCTAAGGACCCCGGTTCGAGGCTCGATTCCCCAGGACCCTTGTTAGCCAGATGCACAAGGGGGCGCACGTGTCTGGAGTTCGTTTGCAGTGGCTAGGGGCCCTGACGCACCCTCTTTCTCTCTCTCTCTCTCTCTGCCTCTTTCTCTCTCCGTCGCTCTTAAATAAATAAAAATAAACATTTTTTTTAAAAAGAAAGAACTGTTTCTCTTGTTGTCTGCCCCTTGCTCTTCCTTTGTCTCTGACTCTCTGACTTTAACGGGGCCTTGAACTCTCAGCTTCCCTCCTGCAGACACTGGATACTGTCCGATGAGCCCACTCCTTGCAGTAGATGTGTTTTTCTCTTTATAGATCATCATTCAGCTTCTCTGGAGGACCATCCACTGTAGCTTTCTAATTTTTTTTATTAATTATTTGAGAGAGCCAGACAGGGAGAGAGAGAGAGAGAATGGACTTACCAGGGCCTCCAGACACCGTAAACGAACTCCAGACTCATGCGCCACCTCGTGCATCTGGCTTACGTGGGTCCTGGGGAATCGAACCTGGGTCCTCAGGTTTTGCAGGCAAACGCCTTAACTGCTAAGCCATCTCTCCAGCCCCGCTACACCTTTCTATAAGAGGATGCTGTTTACGCTTCTCCCAGCAACGGATAACAGTGACACAGTTAAATCCTGGCCCACCCTGGATATTTCTGCATTTAATCTTTCTCCATTTAAGCATACTGTCTTATCCCATCAAGCACTGAAGGAATATTGGCTGAGGATTTGCCTGTGCCAGGCACTGTACTGTGCCCCTGGGGTCTGGCATCACTGTGGCAGACCTTACTGCTGTGGGAACTGTGAGAAGGGGCACTGTGTGCTATTGCCTGTTTGGACGAGTGCTCTGCTTGGGACTAGAAGGAGTTACTCACGTGTCAGCCTCAGAACAGTGGTCCTGGGAAGAGAACAGAAAAGTTCAGAGAAGACAGGGCAAAGTGAGGGCAAGACACATCATGTCATTCTGTTAGTATGCATGTCCTGTCTTTCCAGAGAGATTGAGCACTTTAAGGAAGCCTATTGGATACACACGCACTCTCTCTCTCTCTCTCTCTCTCTCTCTCTTCATATCTTTTGCCTATTTTTTAAAAATCATTATTATTATTATTTATTTATTTAGAGAGAGAGAGAGAGACAGAGAATGGGCACACCAGGGCCTTCAGCCACTGTGAACGAACTCCAGATACATGCGCCCCCTTGTGCACGTGTGTGATATTGCACGCTTGCATCACCGTGCATCTGGCTACGTGGGACCTGAAGATTTGAACGTGAGTTCCTAGGCTTTGCAGGCAAGCTCCTTAACCGCTAAGCCTTCTCTCCAGGCCCTACTTTTTTCTTTTAATTTTTGTTTAGTTTTATTTATTTATTTGACAGCCACAGACACAGAGAGAAAGGGAGAGAGAGAGAGACTGAGAGAGAGAGAGAGAGAGAATGGGCGCGCCAGGGCCTTCAGCCACTGCAAATGAACTCCAGACGCATGCGCCCCCTTGTGCATCTGTCTAACGTGGGTCCTGGGGAATAGAGCCTCGAACCAGGGTCCTTAGGCTTCACAGGCAAGCGCTTAACCACTAAGCCATCTCTCCAGCCCAGGCCCTACTTTTTAAATCCAAATGTTCTTGTGTGCACCTTTTCTACTTGTAAGAGTTTTTATTTATTTTTTCTTTCCACATTAGCGATATGTTACGCTTTGGTCCATAATGCATTTAAAATAATGCTTTAGTATTTTAATTTTTTTCCCCTTTGAAATGTTGAGTGCTCTTTTTTATTTTTAAACTTCCTTCTGAATTAGGTATATAAACTCAACCTCATACACATTGATTTTCTAGTTATTACTCATCTCTTAATATTGTGTATGGACTATTTGATCCCATAGGAATTAGTTTTTAAAAAGTATTTTTAGGGGCTGGAGTGATGGCTTAGCGGTTAAGGCGTTTGCCTGCAAAGCCAAAGGATCCTGGTTTGATCCCCCAGGACCCACGTAAGCCAGATGCACAAGGGAGCGCATGCATCTGGAGTTCATTTGCAGTGGCTGGAGGCCCTGGCTTGCCCATTCTCTTTCTCTCTCCCTCTCTCCTCTCTCCCTCTGCCTCTTTCTCTGTCAAACAAACAAACAAAACCAAATAAGTAAAAATATTTGTATTTAAGAGAGAGAGACTGTACCATTATGGAGCTTCCCCTGAATCTGTAAGCTTCAATAAATTCCTTCCTCCATAAAACAGAGAGAGAGAGAGAGAGAGAGAGAGAGAGGGCACGCATGGGCATACCAGGGCTTCTTGCCACTGCAAATGAGCTCCAGATACATGTGTCCATCACTTTGGACACTCCCTCTGCTCCACATCTCCAGCACACTCATTTCATGTTATAATTAACTTCAGCATCAAGAATCCAAGTCAATCTCTCTCTAGAGGGGTTTACTACTTGTCTCACTAAAATTAATTAAGCAGTTCATAATTGCTCCATTGTTTTAAATCCAAAAATAGTTTTACATACATTTCCTTTTTTTTTTTTTTTTTTCTGAGTCATTCTTCTATTCTCCTGGTTTTCCAAGACCGGGTATCACTTGGTTTTGCTCATTGTAGCTTCCTCATACCCTTTAATAGCTGAGTGTGAAGGTCGTCCTCTTTACATTTTTATTCCAAAGGATTTCTGGTGATTCTCACGTATTTAATCTTTCAAAACCTTCATGGTTTTTTTTTTTTTTTACAAAAATTAGATTCATATAAATCAAGGAGTGATGGAAGAATAAACAATAAAATTAAACTGGGTGCAGCGGCACACACCTTTAATCCTAGCACTCCAGAGACAGAGTCACTGTGAGTTTGAGGCTAGCTTGGGAACAACAGAGTCAGTTCCAGATCAGTCTGGGCTAGAGTGAGATCCTATCTCAAAACCCCTCCCTCCCCAAAAGGAGAATAAAATTAAAATGTTATCCCAGCCTTCTGAAAAATTCTTACCTACGAGATAATAACCCTAAATCTTATTTTTTTTTAATTTCGTCTTTCTTCTTGACGCATAACACTTGCACGTTTGCAGAGTAGAATGGGATGTGCCTTAGATGCATGCCAAGCGTATCTTCAAGTTAGGATAATTGCCATCTATTTCCTCTGAGCTGCACCTAACCACTGTGCTATAGGACCTTAGAACTCACTGATTTATTTGTATTTTGGTGCCCCATTATCCAACCACTCTCCACTCCTTCCCCCGACCCTTCATAGTCTCTAGTAATGAATCGTCTATTCCTTTTTTGAGACAGCATCTCACCCCAGTCAGTCATGGAAAAAGAATAATGGTAAGAATTAAGCCAGGCGTGGTGGCGCATGTCTTTAATCCCAGCACTTAGGGGCAGAGGTAGGAGGATCATCGAGAGTTCACGGCCACCCTGAGACTACATAGTGAATTCCAGGTCAGCCTGGACTAGAGTGAGACCCTACCTTGAAACAAACAAACAAAAGAATTAAGAATTACATACCTCTTTTGGTGGTTTGAATACAAAATATCCCCCAGAAGCTCATGTGATTGAATACTTATTCCCCAGTTGGTGGCACTTTTCTGGAAAGCACTTTTTAGGAGGTTGAGGCTCGATGGAGAAAGTGTGTCACTGGCAGGGGGTGGGGGGCTTGAAGTTATATGGTCCAGTCTCACCTGCTATTCTGTCTCTCTGCTTCCCTCTGCTCATGTGAGGATGGGATGCCAACCTCCTCTTCTTCCATACTTCCCCCACCCCATCGTGGACTTTCCCTTGAAGCTGTAAGGCAAATTAAACCCCTTTCCTTCTATAAGTTGTTTGCGGTCGGGTATTTGTTCACAGCAACAAGAAAGTAACCAATATATCTTACCCCCTCCCACCCCCACCGTGTTCACTGAAGCAGTATTCACGGGAACTAAACTATTGAATCAAACTTGGTGTTCATCGACAAGTGAATGCATGGTAAAAAAAGTGGTGTGATGTGTGCATGTGTGTATGTGTGAATATTACTCAGACATAAAAAGCGTGAAACCGAGCTGGGCGTGGCGGCGCACGCCTTTAATCCCGGCACCTGGGAGGCTGAGGTAGGAGGATCGCCGTGTGTTCGATGCCATCCTGAGACCCCATAGTGAATTCCAGGTCACCCTGGGCTAGAGCAAGTCTCTACCTCGGGGGAATAAAAAAAAAAGAATGAAACCCTATAATTGTTTAAAAAATCGATGGAACTTATAGATATTATGTTGAGTGAAACAAGCTAGACACAGAAATTCAAATACCACTCATTATCATTCATATGTAGATGTCAAAATCTTGTTTTCTTAAAAGAAGTGTTGATATTATTTCACAGAAAATGCAGGGAAGGAATTTTTTCTTTAACTCCATACCTAACTAGATGTATTTTTTTTTTCTGAAATTGTTTGACTTTTTTATTCAGTAGGTCTTATTCACTATAACTTCTGGGATACAGAAGATATGGGTTTTTTTTCATGATTCTTTTTCATTTATACATATGAATGTTTTATATTTTAACTTATACATGCAATATTTTTAAAAATTTTTTTAAACTTTATTATATTTGCTTGAGAGAGAGAGAAAGAGGCAGAGAGAGAGAGAGAGAGAGAGAATGGGCACACCAGGGCCTTCAGCCACTGCAAACGAAACTCCAGACACATGCGCCACCTTGTGCATCTGGCTTATGTGGGTCCTGGGGAATCAAACCTGGGTCCTTTGACTTTGAAGGCAAGTGCCTTGACCTCTAAGCTATTTCTGCAGTCCCAATAGAATATATTTTTATTAGTTATCGACATAGTACGTAAACAGCACATGTTGGTACCATCCTTTCCCTCCTCCCTGCCCCTTTTCTGAAGAGGCCCTCCTCGTTGGGGGTGCAGGTCAACCCCATGGGGATTGTGGGTCATGCATTGTGGAGGCAGCAACCAGTTATGGGAGAGAGGCAATGTCTCTGTGCATAATGTCCCAACTAGTGGCTCTAACAATCTTTCCACCCCCTCTTCTGCAAAGTTCCCTGAGCCATACTGGGTTCGTTTTAAGTCTACTTCAGTGATGGACACTTAAGAGCTTCTAGATCTCTGCTTTGGTAGATGTTGAGTGTCCTCGGTGTCTGTCTCCTTCACCCTTGTGCTGATATCAGGTTGACCGAGAGAGCAGCACTCTTGCTCATTTCCCCAATTCCTCTGTGGTTTCAGCTGGGGCCTTGGTGAGGTACAATGGGTCGTTTCTCTCCTCAGGTCCTGCTTCCGTCGGAAAAAAGAGAAGCAGCTTGTCCAACGGAGAGTGAAGTCAGCACTTTTTAATTAGAACCTCAGGCATCATGGGAATGCCTATATAAAGTAATTGTAAAAGTCCATTCTCGGAGGCAAATTTACATTTTTTTAAAAGTCTGCTCTAGATAGGGCTGTGCTGTTCTCAAGGAATGCCATTAACCTGCAAAGCTAAGACGTCAAACTCAGACATGAAGTCACCTTCACAGGGTACAAATTTGACTCCAGGACATCACAGCCAATCACACAGCTGGCCTTCCCTCTTCCGTCACAGACAGATGTTACCTCATGACCACAGGGGTTTCCGTGAGGAGAGAAAGATTGCGACTCACATCTAGAGGAGAAGAGCAGACCATGGGACTTATTTTTAGAGAATAGGATTAAAGTCTAACATAGTAACTGGTACCGTGCTGAGTGATTTCTTTTCCTGTTTCCTTTTCTTCCTGGAAGGAATCAAAAGAGTAAATAACAAATGTCAAAATTGTAAAACTTGCACATTGCTGGTAGGGATATGAAATGGTTTGGCCGTCTATGGACAAGAGCAGGGAATGTCCTCAAAAAATAAAAAAATTGCCAGGCTTGGTGGCTCATGCCTTTAATCCCAGAATTTGGGAGACAGAGGTAGGAAGATAACCATGAGTTCGAGGCCACCCTGAAACTACAGAGTGAACTGCAGGTCAGCCTGAGCTAGAGGGAGACCCTACCTCGAAAAACCGAAATAATAATAATAAAATAAAATAAAATTTGAATTACTGCCAGACCCAGTCATTTCACTTCTGAACATATATCCCAAAGCACTGACGACAAGAACGCATCTTTGTAACCCATGTTTGGGACAGCATTATTCGCAACAGCAAAAATGTGACAACAGCCCATGTATTCTGGCTAGCTGAATGCATAAACGCAATCATGGCACACACAAACAAAGTTGCCTTGGAAAAGGAGAATTCTTTTTTCGGTTTTTTCGAGGTAGGGTCTCACTCTTGCCCAGGCTGACCTGGAATTCACTATGGAGTCTCAGGGTGGCCTCGAACTCACGGCGATCCTCCTACCTCTGCCTCCCAAGTGCTGGGATTAAAGGCGTGCGCCACCACGCCCGGCTTCTGAAAAGGAGAATTCTAACACATATCACAACATGGATGGACCTAGAGGACACTGCGCTATGCAAATGAAACCAATCACAAAAGGACAGGCTCACCGAAATGGCGTGACTTCACTCACAAGAAGTACTTACGACAGACAGAGTCACGGGGAAAGGAGTTAGAATGGAGGTTGCTGGAGGCTACCGTGCAAGAGTGGGGAATGGACAGTCTTGTATAGGGGGTCCAGAGCCTCAATTTCCTGAGAGGAATAAGTGTCTGGAGATGGATGTTGATGGTAGTAACAGAAAAATGTAAATGGACCTAATTTCAGCAAATGTTTATTTAAAAATGCTTAATGTCCGGGCGTGGTAGCACATGCCTTGAATCCCAGCTCTCGGGAGGCAGAGGTAGGAGGATCGCCATGAGTTCTAGGCCACCCTGAGACTACATAGTGAATCCCAGGTCAGCCTGAGCTAGAGTGAGACCCTACCTCGAAAAACCAAAAAAAAACAAAAAAAAAAAAAAAAAAAAAAAAAGCTTAATGTCGTAATTTTTACATCACATATATCTTAACACAATTAAAACTAGTTTTGAGGGATGGGTTGTGTAGCTCAATAGTGGAGTACTTGCCTAGCATGCACAAGGCTCTTGTTCAATCCCGGCACTTCCAAAGAAGGGAGGGGCGGGGGGGAAGGAGAAGAGGAGGAGAAACAAAAATAAAAAACAATCTAAATTGAAAAAGGAAATCTAGGTTCTGAAAAAAATAGTAAAGGTCATCGTATTATTGTTATTATCATTCATGGCTCAGTAACTGTGACATAAATTATTCCTACATTTGGACAGTTCAATACAGCAACATAATTTCTTGCTCATTTTTCAGTTGTAGACTGGCAGGGTAGACAGGGGGATGGTGTCCGCTCTGTAGTCCCTCTTCCATCCAGTGGCCCCTCCCCCCTTGCTCTCTAGAATCTTCCTAGGAAGTCAGAGAAGGAGGAAGAGGGAGGGAACAGCGCTTGGGGAGTATTTGTGGACCAGGCCATGGAGTGCACTCGCCTAACCTGGTCACATATCCACTGGCAGATATATATATATATATATATATATATATATATATATATATATATGTGGTGAAATCACTATAGTGAACTCACAGTGATCCTCCTACCTCTGAGTGCTAGGATTAAAGGCATGCCCTACCATGCCTGGCCTATATTTTTTAAATTTTTACTTATTTATTAAAGATGAGAGATAGAGAGAGAGAGAACGGGTGAGCCAGAGCCTCTAGCCCTGCAAACGATTTCCAGATGCATGCACCACCTTGTGCATCTGGCTTACGTGGGTCCTGGGGAATAGAACCTGGGCCCTTAGACTTCTCAGGCAAGTGCCTTAACCACTAAGCTCTCCAGCATGTGTATATATATATATATATATATATATATATATAATTTATTTGAGAAAGGGGTGAGAGAGAATGGGTATGCCAGGGTATTCAGCCACTGCAAATGAACTCCATAACTGTGCCCCACTTTGTGCATCTGGCTTACATGGATCCTGGGGAATTGAACCTGGGTCCTTTGACTTTGCAGGTGTGCCTTATCCACTAAGCCATCCCAGCCCCCAGAATAATATATATATATTTTATTAAAAAAATAGCTAGGGGCTGGAGAGTTTCCTTAGTGGTTAAGGCCTTTGCCTGCAAAGCCAAAGAATCCCGGTTCGATTCCCCAGGACCCACGTAAGCCAGATGCACAAGGGGGCTCACGAGTCGTCACGGAGTTCGTTTGCAGTGGCTGGAGCCCATGGTGTGCCCATTCTCTCTCTCTCTCTCTGCTTCTTTCTCTCTCTCAAATAAATAAATAAATAAATTATAAAAGAAAATAGCTAAAGCACACCCTTTTTTGACTTTACCAAAGCAGATGAAAATGATATAGACTAGAGAAACACAGTATTACGTTACACATTAGTCAGGCTTTCCCTCAACAGACAGCTGAAGTAAGTCAACTTATAAAGAGAAAACAATTATTTAGATTCGTAGCCTTGGAGGTTTTAGTCCATTACAACCCAAGGCTTTATTCCTCTCTATAAGTGAATAATTACTGACCCAGTCGTTCGAAACACAGGTCTATGCAACAAGGATCAGGCCAATGGTATCCACGGGGAGCTGGAACACTGCCGGTCTGCCAGCTGCCGCAGCTCTAGAGAGCTTCTGTTGCACAGGGTCCAATGATGGCCTAGACTCCCTTGACTATCTAGGAGTCACCCATACCGATAGTTTGCATGCTATAAACCCATAAGCACGCAAAAGAAATCTTGACCTTCCCGGGCGTGATGGTGCACGCCTTTAATCCCAGCACTCGGGAGGCAGAGGTAGGAGGATTGTCATGAGTTCAAGGCCACCCTGACACTACAAAGTGAATTCCAGGTCTGCCTGGGCTACAGTGAGACCCTACCTTGAAAAGCCAATGATAATAATAAAAATAATTTTTAAACAAATCTTGAGACATTGCCTAAGCATTCAAAATGATAGAGTGATAACCAGTGTATGAATGATTTCCCTGACAATCCACATGGTGCCCTTTCCCAGTAAAGAGACTGTTGTGGGGCTGGAGAGATGGCTTAGCGGTTAAGGCACTTTCCTGCAAAGCCAAAGGACCTGGGTTCGATTCCACAGGACCCACGTAAGCCAGATGCACAAGGGGGGGCATGCGTCTGGAATTTGTATGCAGTGGCTGGAGGCCCTGGCACGCCCACTCTCATTCTCTCTCTCTTGCTCTGCTTCTTTCCCTCTCTCAAATAATTAAATAAAAAAAATAAAATATTTTAAAAAAGAGAGAGGGCTGGAGAGATGGCTTAGTGCTTAAGTGCTTGCCTGCAAAGCCTAAGGACCCTGGTTCCAGGTTCGATTCCCCAGGACCCACCTTAGCCAGATGCACAAGGGGGTACATGTGTCTGGAGTTCATTTGCAGTTGCTGGAGGCCCTGGTGCATCCATTCTCTCTCTCTCTCTCTCTCTCTCTCTCTCTCTGTCGCTCTCAAATAAATAAATAAAAATAAACAAAAAAATTTTTAAAAAAGAGAGAGACTGTTGTATTTCATTGATGAACAGATGGCTTTCCACGGAACAGAGGCTGGCGAGCACTGACCATGCCCTAGACCCCATCAGGTTGCTGAGGAAGCACCGGACAGTAAAAGTGACCTTCATCCAAATGCAATTGTACCATCCAGGGAGTGGACGAGATGAAAAATAACGTGTCACACGGTGATAAACAATGACTCCAAAGGAGACCGGTGCGCAGTTTGGGGCGGAGGATGCTGGTGACCTGGGGTGGGCTGGTCCCATGAGGTCTTCTGGGACACTTGAGTAAGCTCTGATTAGAGGACAACATGAGCCACGGCGGTGTGAAGGAAGACCTTGTCCGGCCTGAGATGTTCATCAAGGCCCCCCCCACCATAGCATCTGCCCCATTAGAGCCAACCAAGCCCAACCCGAGATTAGCAGCAGTCAGGTGGACTCCTGCGTGCCAGGTCTGGGTCTTCTTAGAGGACATGGCTACTGCGGAAACGGATCCATCTGTCCGACACGGCCTCTTGCTCCAAGCAGCTCGCCGTCCTTCGCTGGTGGACCACACCTGTGCTGATGGTGCAATGGGCAAGGGGGTGAAGCTCTACATCTCTGACCCTGGCTCAGGCGATGGGACCCTTCTGAACACAGAGACATGATGGACTGAAAGAATAAGTTTGGGTAGACCAGCTGACAGAAAGCTGGAAGAAGCCATTCTGCATGCAGTTCAATGGGAGTAAGAGAAAACACCAGTGAAGATATACTCAACTGTGGACACTGCAAGCCTTGTCTGTGGCCAGCCAGGCCAAATGAGCCAACCGGGGCAATAGTGGCACGTCTGTCATGGTGGAAACCATCTGCCCTCTAATTGGACTGGAGGCCTGGCTCCATGGGAGGGAATACATCCGTGATACTGAAAACCTACAAACAGGGGTAGTCATGAGCCCTAGGGGTGTAACGTCGGCTGCTGTCTGGCTAAATGTATATACTATGCTCATCAAACTGTCCAGTAAGCACTTCTCTTAATATTCATACCCTTATATTAATGCTACTCTCACTTTTGGTAGAGAAGCTTCTCTTTTCAGATGGCAGGTGACCTTGGGACAGACTCAGAAGGTATCATGGGGCTGGAAAGAAGTGACCAGAGTGCTCAGTACTGTAATATCTGTATCACACCTTCCAAGGCTCAGGGTCTAATGCGGAAGAGGTGGCGGAAAGAATGTAAGAGCCAAAGGAAGGGTAGGACTCCTTACAACGTGCTCCCCCCAGACCCAAAATGGCCTGGATATCCATGACCTCACAGTGCCTGACACTACCTACACAAGACCATCATAATAGGAGGAAAAGATCATGACATCAAAATAAGAGAGAGACTGATTGAGAGGGGGAGAGAGGATATGATGGAGTTTCAAAGGGAAAGTCGGGGGAGGGACGGTATTACCATGGGATAGTGTTTACAATCATGGAAGCTGTCAATAAAAATTTAAAAAATAAAAGTTAAAAAAAAGAATAAGTTTGGGTTCAGTAGCAGAGAATGTCTTGCTCCATGAGTCATCGGATCCATCTGAGCTAGACAGGCAGGACGAGGAGGAGGGGGAGGAGAGGAAAAGGAGGAGGAAGGAGGAGGAGATCGTGTCTGACAGCTAGCACACAGAACCACCTTGAACTATGTCAGCCCCTTTCCTTCCTGGGAGGCTCAGACTGGAGCGAAGCGGGCACTTCTCAAGTGGGCGATCTTCATTTTTCTCTTTCCTCAACCTCCCTTTTTCATTCATCGTTTCCAGGGATAAAGGCAGGTAAGCTGATGATTTCTTTTTTCAATGCTTTACTCAATTGGGAGATGTTTCCTTTGACGAAGGCAGCCGTCAGTGAGTCCCATATATATGTAAGATTGTAATCCTTGAGCAATTCCAGAACATTCTATTTTCTCTTCAAGCATCTTAATTAGAAAACACAAATTCTGGTCCCAGCACTTGGGAGGCAGGGGTAGGAGGATCGCCGTGAGTTCGAGGCCAGCCTAAGACTACATGGTTAATTCCAGGAGAGCTTGAGCTAGAGTGAAACCCTGCCAAAAAAAAAAAAAAAAAGAATACAAATTCTCCCACTGTTGTATTCTATTTGTAGATATTGAGGAAAATCAACTTTTTTTTTTTTTTTTTTTTTTTTTAGGTAGGGTCTCTCACTAGCCCAGGCTGACCTGGAATTCACTATGTAGTCTCAGGGTGGCCTCAAACTCACAGCAATCCTCATACCTCTGCCTCCTGAGTGTTGGGATTAAAGGGGTGCACTACCATGCCCTGCAGAATTGACCTCTTAACAAGCCCTTCCGGAGCCAGGGAGATGGCTCAGTGATTAAAAGCCCTTGCTTGTAAAGCCTGCCGGCCCAGTTTCAATTCCAAAGCACTCATGTGCACACAAAGTGGTGCGTGCATCTAGAGTTTGTCTGCAGCAGCAGGAGACACTGGCATGCACATGTTCCTGGCCACACATACACACACACACACACACACACACACATGAATAAAAAAATAAGATTTATAGCCGGGCGTGGTGGCGCACGCCTTTAATCCCAGCACTCGGGAGGCAGAAGTAGGAGGATAGCCGTGAGTTTGAGGCCACCCTGAGACTCCACAGTGAATTCCAGGTCAGCCTGGGCTAGAGTGAGACCCTACCTCAAAAAACCAAAAAAAAAAAAAATATAATAATAATAATAAGATTTATAAATGAAAATAAGCCTCCCTCTGTAATTCCTATACTATAGAAATGTTTAAAATAAAAATGAAAGTACTTCCCCGTTGAAAATAAAATAAAAACCCTTCTTAGAAGCTAGTAAATGTCCTTTGTTCTTTTACTGGTAATTTTACTTTTCTACATAACATTGTTGGGCCAAGTGTAGACTCATATGCACCTCCATGTGGGCTGTAAACTGCTTTTAATGAGTTCTGCATTTTTTATTGTGTATTTACACAAAAGCTATTATACTTGGTTTAAAGTAGAAAGGCAACATTTGTTAGGTATTCTTAGTTTTAGATAAGAAATACATGCCCATATATATATATTTTTTTAATGTAATTTTTCAAAATCTTTTCCCCCAAATGAGGGATGTTAGCTGTTCTGTTTGTCATGAATACAACTCTTAAAGAAACTTTTCTTCTGCTCCCCTGTATTGACAGGAGTAGACGGTGTTTGCATATTTTGACCTCTTATTTATTTATTTTTTAAAGGGCAGAAACAGATGCTGATGCGGCTCTGTTTTCCATCCATGTTTGCATGGTGCAGGGCGGCCTGCTGGAACATGCATGGGCATGATCGTGTCTCATTAAACATACTGGATTTGAGATCGGGCTTGCCCTTGGACAAGGTGCTACTGATTTTTGACTGAATCATAGGAAATTGAAGAAACAGTGAGACTAGAGAGGTGGTAGGAAAGCCATCACTCAGGAGTATTCTGGAAAATGGAGCTGAAGCCAGAATCTCCCTGAGAAATTACATGGAGGTAATGCAAGTAGAATCAGAAAACTGTTACACAAGTCTTTTCAAAACTCCTCTTCTCTTCTCTTCTCTTCTCTTCTCTTCTCTTCTCTTCTCTTCTCTTCTCTTCTCTTCTCTTCTCTTCTCCTCTCCTCTCCTCTCCTCTCCTCTCCTCTCCTCTCCTCTCCTCTCCTCTCCTCTTCTCTCCTCTCTCTTCTCTTCTTTTCTCTCTCTTCTCTTCTCCTCTTCTCTTCTCTCTCTCTCTCTTCTCTTCTCTCTCTCTCTCTTCTCTTCTCCTCTCCTCTTCTCTTCTCTTCTCTTCTCTTCTCTTCTCTCTCTCTCTCTTCTCTTCTCTCTCTCTCTCTTCTCTCTCTCTCCTCTCTTCTCTTCTTCCTCTCTCTCTCCCTCTTTCTCTCTGTCGCTCTCAAATAAATAAATAAAAATAAACAAAAAAAATTTTTAAGGCGGCACTGGAGAGATGGCTTAGCGGTTAAGCACTTGCCTGTGACGCCTAAAAACCCTGGTTTGAGGCTCGATTCCCCAGGACCCACGTTAGCCAGATGCACAAGGGGGCGCATGCGTCTGGAGTCCGTTTGCAGTGGCTGGAAGCCCTGGCGTGCCCATTCTCTCTCTCTCTGCCTCTTTCTCTCTCAGTCACTCTCAAATAAATAAGTAAAGATAAACAAAAACTCCTCACTCTTGCTTAATATTATCCTTTTCCACATGACATTTTCCGTGCTCTGGTCTAAGAGAAAAAAAAAGGGGAGGCCATGTAAGTGTTTAAAGATGCAATTAATTGGGGCTGGGGGGATGGCTCAGTGGGTAGGACTTTTGCTCCACAAGCATGAGGGCCCAAGACTGCCCAAGTTGGATCCCCCAGAACCCATGTAAAAAGCTGGGTGTAACCAAGCACCTCTGCAGTGCAGCCCGCAGGGAGCAGACTTGGGAGAATAATTGGGTCAAGCCAAAACAGGAGCTCCAGGTTAAGGGTGTGAGACTCCATCTTGAGGAAACATTACAGACGAGTGATAAGAAGAAAATACTGGATGCTCTCCTCTGGCCTCACATTCACTTGCACGCGGCACACCCATTTGCACGTATGTATGCATAAAGCCACACACACATGTCCCATGATACACCTCCCCACACATACTCTGCACACACGGCAACCGAAGGATGCAGCTGGGCTGGCAAGATGACCTAGCAGTTAAGGCTAAGGACCTAAGGACCAAGGTTCAATTCCCCAGGACTCACCTAAGCCACATGCACAAGGTGGCAGGTGCCTCCAGAGTTTGTTTGTTTGCCCTGGCACACCCATTCTCTATATATATCTGCCCCCCTCTCTCTCTCAAAAAAAAAAATTTTTTTTTCACTCTTTGAGGTAGGGTCTCGCTCTAGCCCAGGCCAACCTGGAATTCATTATGTAGTCTCATAGTCTCAGGGTGGCCTCGAACTCACAGTGATCCTCCTACCTCTGCCTCCCGAGTGCTGAGATTAAAGGTGTGCACCACCACGCCTGGCTTCATAAAATATTTGGGGGGGGGGCTGGAGAAGATGGCTTAGCAATTAAGGCGTTTGCTGCAAAGCCAAGGGACCCTGGTTCAATTCCCCAGAACCCACGTAAGCCAGATGCACAAGGAGGCGCATGCATCTAGAGTTTGTTTGCAGTGGCTGGAGGCCCTGGCATGCCCATTCTCTCTCTCTCTCTCTCTCTCCCTTTCTTTCTCAAATAAATACATTAATTAAATATATATTTAAGCCGGGCGTGGTGGCGCACGCCTCTAATCCCAGCACTCGGGAGGCAGAGGTAGGAGGATCACCATGAGTTCAAGGCCACCCTGAGACTCCATAGTGAATTCCAGGTCAGCATGAGATAGAGTGAGACCCTACCTCGAAAACACAAGATATATATATATGGTTAGATAGATAGATAGATAGATATAGATCTAGATATAGATCTAGATCTAGATATAGATATAGATATAGATAGATATAGATATATAGAAAAGATACAATTAAGTGTACTGTTCTTTGAATGGATTTGGTAACCTTCTGACTGATCCTGTGATTTCCAGTGTGCCACACGTCACACATCATATCAAACCCCCTGTGAGAACTGTCAGATAGACGGGTGTTACATCCGATTGATCAGTGGGCTACGGGAGAAGAGTGTTTCAGAGTAAGAGAAGCTGGAGGAGAGTGACCTTCTACGGGGTTCTCCGGTTACTGCCTCTGCTCCCTCCTACACAAGCGGGTGGTCTTGCTAGGGCTCAGCTGACCTGATGTCTTCACTCTTCAAAGACGGCTGCTGGTCACTCACCCTCTACACGGACTCCTTCTGCTTCATGATACAATTCTCTAACAAAGCAAATTTTGGTTCTTACCTCCCCCCCGCCCACACACACACATCACTGTTGGCCAGTGTGGGGCCCCCGGAAGCCTGGCCGACGTATGTGGCCCCTGTGTCTACCCAGGGCAACTGTGCGTGGGCCCAAGATTCCGGGGCCTCTGCTCAGCACATCGAGATCTTTGTCTGAGACTAACATGTGAGCTAAGGGTCCGTTCTCATCCAACTAGGTCAATACAGGAATTTGAGCTCTGTTCATTGTGTCCAGATAATTAAGATCACCCTGCTTCATACCTCTGCGTGTCCGTGTTCATTTCTGCTTTCTCTGCTTTGGATCAGAGGGTGATGTGCCTTAATTAAGTGTATCTGCCAAGAATTACCTTTGGAATAGATCTGAGTGCGTCTTGTGTCTACGGCCAAAAGTATTTATTTCATGATTGCGTGGATTCTTGGGAGGAAGAAAGCTTTCTGAATCACCGTGTTGAATCATGAGTGGGAAAAAAAAAATAATGAGTTGACTAGAGCCGAGCAAAATGCCCACTCGTGATCGCTCACTCGCCCGTGTTATTTATCTCTCCTCCTTCTGCCACAGAACCTGCCATTTTTTTTCAAATTATGTTTTGTGCCAGGTAGGAAGAGTGGATTGAAAAACTTGTTATTATCTACTTAACTGAAACAAAAACAACACTTGGATGTGTGAATAATGGGAAGAGGATATTTCACAGAAATAAATGTGTGTATAACGTAATACGTGACACAGTGGTAAGGATTAACAATAGTTAAAAGATATTGAAGATATAATTAAGGGCTGGAGAGATGGCTTAGTGGTTAAGGCATGTGCTTGCTAAGCCTACGAACCCAGGCTCGATTCCCCAGGACCCACGTAAGCCAGATGCACAAGGTGGCGCATGCGTCTGGAGTTCGTTTGCAGTGGCTGGAGGCCCTGGCGCGCCCATTCTCTCTCTCTCTCTCTCTCTGCCTCTCTCTGTGTGTCTCAAATAAAGCTAAAATAAAATAAAAAAATATTTTAACAAAATAATGTGATTAAGGGTTGGCTTCGAATTCCCCTTTGTAACGTGTCACTGTTGCAACTTAAAGTGTCCATGGATGACTTTGGCTTTGGCATGGCTGCCTTCAGAGCCTGAGCCAGCTCTGGGCACCATCGTCACGCTTTGAGGTAGCCTGTAGACTCCCCTTTATTGACTTTGAGTCAACAACGATGGGCTTCAGGTCCATATGTGTGGGTGCACACAGCCCCCTGCCTGCTCTTGAGTTCTGAGGTGGGAAGGCGACACCTACCACTGTGGTAACTACCCACTGCTCCGTGTGGAGCACGCCACGGTCGGGGTCAGGCAGGACACTTGTGATCAGAATGTATGACAACTGCATACCCCCAGACAAGGCCCAGGCATTCCGTATCTTTCGTGGAATTCCATTTTCTCTTTTTCCCATCTAATAAGGAGTTGGAGGGCTGGAGAGATGGCTTAGTGGTAAAGTACTTGCCTGTGAAGCCTAAGGACCCCGGTTCGAGGCTCGATTCCCCAGGACCCACGTTAGCCAGATGCACAAGGGGGCGCATGCGTCTCGAGTTCATTTGCAGTGGCTGGAAGCCTTGGCATGCCCATTCTCTCTCTCCTCTCTCTCTCTGCCTCTTTCTCTCTCTGTCACTCTCAAATAAATAAATAAAATAAACAACAACAACAAAAAAGTTTTAATAAGGAGTTGGAACAAGTCATCGCCCATTTCCTTTACAGGTCTGATGGCATGTGGTTTTCCGATAATTGTCCTACTGAATTCAAACAGCCAAGTCTGATTTTCATTCCTGCTGATTCAGAGAGATTCGCTCTATCTCTACACCGCAGGTTTTATCCTTCACCCTGTCCATTTGGTACAGATGCCCACATCTGGTGACGGCCTTGTGTGCTCTCTGCTGGGACAGTGGGACTCTCGGTCCTGGGCAGTTTATAAAAGATCCAGAGCCTGGAATTCTGAACGCAGATAGGAACTTGTGGAAAGATCCAAGTGCTATGACCTCACAGAAAAGCGAAAGACCACTAAGTGTGGGGGGGGGGCGGGGGAGACAGGAGGGAGGGGCTGGGCTGGCTTTAAAATGAGTCACTTGGGGAAAATGGACATCTGTAAGAAAGGCATGGATTCCTCTTAATGGCTCAATCGCCTCTCGCAGTCCCACCACCTCTCCACATTATTACATGAGAACAAACAATATTTGGACCAAATGCAGGAGAGTAGATGGGGGTGATATTTAATAATTCGGGAAGAATACCACCACAGGGCTTATGAGATCCTAAAATTTGGCCAGAAGTGCCCTTGTCCAGTGTGACTCATTCTCCTTGCTGGCCGCTCAGCAGTTCTTGTTAGAGCCACACTGCATTTAACCCACCGCATGTGTGTGTCTCTTCTTAGGCACTTGTGAGGGATGGTACCAGGTGCCCACTGCGCCCTCATGGCATAGTAACCCTCACTGCCCTTTCCTTACCCCTGGAGCAAGAAAGCGAGGAGCAGTAACCTGAGTCTTCCAGGAGTTGACTAAAGGCTGCTGGGAGTGGAAAAGAGGCATAAGCCACGTGTAAAATCCCGAGTGCCCTGTCTTGTCACTTCGTTGTTATCCCTGGGCAGCAGCCCCACCTCTGTAAAGCAGGAGAAACCGCTCTAGAGTAAAAGAAACCCCGGCTCAAGGCAGAAAACGACGTTCTGAGTTTCAAGAAGCCGCGCGCGTCATCTCTCCATCATCTTCCCCACGTGTCTCCCTCCACGGACACGCAGATGAGGATTCCAATCTATGTGGCCGTGCATCTTCTGGGAGGAAGACAGCCAGCCTGTGCCAAGGATAAATATATGCTGTTTGCGGGCTGGAGAGATGGCTTAGCGGTTAAGCGCTTGCCTGTGAAGGCTAAGGACTCCGGTTCGAGGCTCGATTCCCCAGGACCCACGTTAGCCAGATGCACAAGGGGGCGTACACGTCTGGAGTTTGTTTGCAGTGGCTGGAGGCCCTGGCGCGCCCATTCTCTCTCTCTCTATCTGCCTCTTTCTTTCTCTCTCTCTCTCTCTCTCTCTCCCTCTGTCACTCTCAAATAAATAAATAAAAAATGAACCAAAAAATATTTAAAATATATATGTATATATGTGTGTGTATATATATATATATATATATATGCTGTTTGTAATGGATAAAAGTCCCAGACCCATACGGTAACCTTATGCTTTGAGGTTCTTCCTAGAGCAGTAACACACAGAGCTGCCAGAGCGCATACGTGAGAGGAGAAATAATGAAATGCATAGAGAAAGACTCCCAGAATTCGTGTGTACTCTTTTTTTTTATTCCGAATCATTCTTCTCTGGGTATGTATGAGAACGCCATAGGTGGCTAATTTTGAAATCACAGGTTCGAGCCCCAGGTAATCACTGATCTAGCTCTAGGCAGATAACTTCTCTGGGTCTAATTCCCCAGTGACAATGGAGAGCACATTATTGCTTTGTCATATGTCCCACAGCCATGACAGTATGCCCTACTTGACAAAAGTCCCCCATCCCCCCCCAGCTCAATTCAGTAACAAAGGAGAATTTATGGGTTCATCGAAACGTCAGCGGAGGCTGGCTGAAGTCTGAAATACTCTGGGGCACCACTCACTGGTCCTGCTCATCCGTTTTCTGTCTGTTCGGTGGGATCCGTCGTAGGCACGTTTGCACACCTGTGTCATGGCTGCCAACCACCGCAGTGCGGAAACAGATGTCTAATCCAGACTGCCCAACAAAAAGTTCGGAGATTAAGCCAGACTTCACAAATTCGGGTCTTATGTCCATCCCAGCATGGATGTTTTTTGGATTGGTGAAGGACATGTTAACGGCCACAGCTGAGTCCCATGCCCTTTCTTGGATTCGACAGTGGGACCAGTACCCCCCCCAAAAAAAGTCCATAAACAACAGTATAAGGAGAGGTGGTATTTCTATTTAAAAAAGACCAAGGGGCTGGGGAGATGGCTTAGCGGTTAAGCGCTTGCCTGTGAAGCCTAAGGACCATGGTTCAAGGCTCAATTCCCCAGGACCCACGTTAGCCAGATGCACAAGGGAGCGCACGCATCTGGAGTTCGTTTACAGAGGCTGGAAGCTCTGGCGCGCCCATTCTCTCTCTCTCTCTCTCTCTCTCTCTCCCTTTCTCTCTGTTCTCTCAAATAAATAAATAAACCAAAAATTAAAAAAAAAAAAAGACCAAGTAAAGATAGGGGGAAACGGATGCTGGCTAGCCCAAAAGAGACAACCTAAACCACTGAAAGATTAAACCGAATTCCTCTCAATGTCACTGGGAGTATTCACCAAGCCTGATGATTCAGCAGTCAGACTGTGGCCCACACCTTTTTCAGCGACAGGATTGAAGGCAATTTCCAAATCTCTGTACTCTCAATGTAACTCTGCCTCGAATGCAGAGAATCTTAATTTCATAGAGTTGTCCAAAGGCAAGTTGATGCTATCATTCACTTGTTTAGCCTCTTAAATACTCAACAAATGGTAAGTATTGTGCCTTATCACCAAAACCTCTGACCCCAGGATTTTTTATTGGCAAATTGTTGTCTTTTTTTTTTCCCCATCCTCAGTGTACCAGAACAGCCCCCCTCACAATTTAACTTGTTTGAGAACAGATGAAATAAGAAAATATTAGCAATTCTTTGACAAGTCTAACAGAACATGGATAATTGCCTTTAGCAAATGTAACACCAGTAAAAAACAAAAAATTCTCGAGTCCAGTCTTCCTTATGAGGAGTAAGAATTTGAAATGAACCAGCAGATGGTTCCAACCGTGAGTGAAGGGCATGAGGGAACATAACTCCCCAGCTGGCTCTCAGCTATCCCAACGTTGACCACTTCCATGGCTCCCATCAGGGCTTCTTTCCGCAGGAAGTTGGCACCGGAGGGGACGGGCACACAGCATGAATTCACCACGGGCCCCGTTGCTCAGACCTCCCGTGGGCAGTCTCGCCTCTCTATTATCTCCTCCAGTCTAGTGGCACTAATGATCATTTTGACAGGCCTTGAAAATTCCAAAAACATATTCCAGAACCCGTGGCTTCTATAAGCACCAGCTTACCATCTATTCCTTCATAGTCTCGACCGGACGGGCATCTCTGCTGGAGGAAGGGAAAAAGAAGGAAAGAAGTGGGGGGGGGGGGTGGAGGGAAAAAGCAACAAGTCATCTGGAATTCTGTGGGGACTCAGGGATAGAGCTGGAGGCAGCCTTGTGAGGCCATGGCTCTTCCTGTCCCAGGTGCACCCGGCCCGGCTTTTATTTCTTCATTTTAGCTAACACGGGACTCTTGTTTGGAAAGACTTTGAGTTAACTATGGCTTTACGTGGGTCCTTGGGAATTGAACATGGTTCCTTTGGCTTTGCAGGCAAACGCCTTAACCGCTAAGCCATCCCTCCAGCCCTGGAGGTTGTGAATTTTAAGCGAAATGGATTCCACAGGGGCTGCGCATGGGTTGAGCACTTGGTCTGGGCCAGATTCAGAGGGGATGTCTGCACTGGTCCGTTGGGGATGAGTTCTTTCTTATTTGAAGAATCGTGTGACATACGCAATAATGTTAATACATGCACAGGCTTCTTAAAGTGGGGACTGCTCCCCTGATAATGAAGTGGGAAGACCAAGTTGGGAAGGGTATTGAAACTGTCACTCTCAGTCATGACGTCTCAATCGGGGTAGATGTCCGCGTGCGGCTGGAAAGCAGAAACTTGAACATCCTGGCCGTCTACCTGCTGAAGGCTTGCCAATCTAACTGCATGAGAAAAAGACCACACTCCCTTTCTTCTGAGGAGCAAGAGCATTTGAATATGAATAAGCCCCTCTTTCCGCCTGCCAATCAGCTCAGGATTGTTTGGCGCTGTCTCCCTTAATGACTGCTCATTACCGAGGAGCGCGAGTGAACACATTTAATCAGGGTAATACGGGGTAATGATCATGTGAGTCTCTCCACATCAGGTCCCGTTCCATCTGTCCCAAGCCATTTGTCCGCGTAAAACTGTCAGCTTTCCAAGCGGCCAGGAATTTTCTGATGTGTCCTTTGCACTAACACAAGTCTCCTGAAAGACCCGAAAGGGCTCTCTCCTTGGGGTCAGTTTTATCTTTGTTGGATTGGCTTTACTGAACATTAAAATAACTCCTACTTCATGTAACATTGTGGCCCTATGTCCGTCCATAAGCCACTTTTGACTGTTGCAGAAGAATCCTAAGAGCCAGGGCAGCAGAACAGTATTCTGGAAGTTTCCTCTGAGTACGGAAAGGCAGCCTCCTGTGCCCCTCAGTTAGCAACCTCATAGTTGCTGCATTGTGCTCACGGACGCTCATATTCCATCGTCCCTCAGGATAAGAAGCTCCAGGCTTGGGGTATAGCTCAGGGGTTAGAGCCCTTGCCTAGCATGAACAAGAACCCTGGGTTCAATTCCCAGCACCATTATCAAATGAGATAGAAGTGTTTCTGTCAGGAGAGCTGACAGCACTTGCCTTGGAGTGACATGCTTCTAGAGCCTTTGTGATCACTGAAGAGATGAGTGACCAAAAACATGTAATGGAAAAAAAAAAAAAAGAAGACTATAGCATATGCCTTGGGACACAAGAAGCCAACAGACCCTTGAGATGCTAGAATTCTGAAGATTTTTTTGGGGGGGCGGGTGTTTCGAGGTAGGGTTTCACTCTAGCTCAGGCTGACCTGGAATTCACTCTGTACTCTCAGGGTGGCCTCGAACTCATGGCGATCCTCCTACCTTCTACCTCCCGAGTGCTGGGATTAAAGGCGTTCGCCACCACGCCCGGCTCAAGATTAGCAGTGTGGATCAACAGGACTTGCCGGAGTTGCTGCTTTTAAGTCTTTGGTGGACTGTGAAATGTCTTTTCCATTTTTTTAAAAAAAAATAATAAATTGATTAATTAGGGAGAAAGAGAGGGAGGGTGAGATGGAGAAAGAATAGATGCACCAGGGCCACTGCAAATGAATTCCAGATGCATGTGCCACCAATGTGCATCTGGCTTACGTGGGTGCTGGGGAATTGAACCTGGGTCCTTAGGCTTCACCTTAACTGCTAAGGCATCTCTCTCCAGCCCTCTTTTCCATTTTTTTTTTTTTGACACTGCTGAAAGTTTATATCATTATTCTGGAACTCAAGATATGAGCTTTTTTCCCCCCTCTCTTTTCTTTCCCCTGCTAGTGATTCCTTTTGCAATACTAAACAGTATAGTCCATGCTGGGGGCATCCCAGTGACTCTCATCATAAGTGACATGGCAGTATTGAGGAAATGGGAGAACTACACACTGGTGGTGTGACCTTGGGGGCTTCAAGAAGAGAGAGTTAGGAAACAAAGATCCTTTTTCTCAAAGTGACTTGCTAATCTTCCTCTGGGGTAAAAACCCCTATGTAGTTGAGCTTGGTTCTACTTACCAAACATGCCAAATTCCAAACACCAAATGAATGAATGAATGAATGAGTGAATGAATGAATGAATGCTGAGAAGGCAAATCAGGCCACATCTGGCCCAGAGTGCTGGGTCTCATGGTGCACAGGCAGGGCACTCATATCTGCAAGCTGCATCGCAGGTACAATGGGAGAAGCTTGATTGAAAAGCTGGGATGGGGATGGAGAGATGGCTTAGCTGTTAAGGCACTTGCCTGCGAAGCCTAAGGACCTAGGTTCGATTCCCCCAGTAGCCACATAAGCCAGATGCACAAGGTGGTGCATGCTTCTGGAGTCGTTTACAGTGGCTAGAGGCTCTGATGCACCCATCCTCTCTGCTTCACTCTACCTCTCAAATAAATAATATTTGTTATAAAAAAAAAAAAGCTGGGCTGAGAGAGATGGCTTAGCGGTTAAGCGCTTGCCTGTGAAGCCTAAGGACCCCAGTTCGAGGCTCGATTCCCCAGGACCCACGTTAGCCAGATGCACAAGGGGGTGCACGCGTCTGGAGTTTGTTTGCAGTGGCCGGAGGCCCTGGCGCGCCCATTCTCTCTTTCTCTCCCTCTCTGCTTCTTTCTCGCTCTGTCTGTTGTTCTCAAATAAATAAATGAACAAAAAATTAGAAAGAAAAGAAAAGAAAAGCTGGGATGAGGCTTCTTGATGTTACAGCTGCTTTGAGGTCTGCATACTTCCGTACCTCACCCTTTGCCAGCGCTCTGTAAGTGACTCAATGTCTCCAAAATGGCTCTGGTGTAATCATGCTTTGTTCTGTGAACTGTTCCTTTTGTGGGGTGAATGTGTATGTCTCCCCAAGAAGAAGTTTCATGCAACGAGTGCTAATCCACAAGTGTTAACCTCAGCCCCAGCATGTATAAACTGATCCCCCCTCCCCTTTGCACTCTGGTGACAATTTGTCTAAAGAACATAGTGTTATGTCAAATAGAACATGGGATTCATCATGCCTTTAGCCTGGGGATGCCTTCTGCACAGAAGCTTCATTGTACGTACCTTTGCAGGACAGTGGTTCTCAACCAAGGGTGACTGTGTCACCAAGGGCATGGGGTAATGTCTGCAAGTATTTTTGTGTGTCACATGCTAGGGAAAGTGGTATGCTGATAGCATTTAATAGGTAGATCTAGGGGTGTGACAGACATCCCCCATTGCACAGGACTCTTTATCCTCCAACCACCCCCAAAAGGAGAATTTTCCTGATTGTAATATCAACATGACTGAAGATTTAAAAAAAAAAAAGTGTGGATTAGCATGATATGTGACACAGCACATTTAAAATACTGATTTAGGGCTGCAGAGATGGCTTAGCGGTTAAGCACTTGCCTGTGAAATCTAAGGACCCTGGTTCGAGGCTCGATTCCCCAGGACCCACATTAGCCGGATGCACAAGGGGGCGCACGCGTCTGGAGTTCGTTTACAGTGGCTGGAGGCCCTGGCGCGCCCATTCTCTCTCTCTCTCTCTCTGTCACTCTCAAATAAATAAGAATGAACAAAACAATTTTAAAAAATACTGATTTAGTTTTCTTTAAACTATCCATTAAACAGGCACAGCAATAAATTGAATCATGTACAACTTTGTCTTTATTCTCCCCTAGAACTAACGGCTAGTGTCAAAAGGTTTACCTTTTTTTTTTTTTTTTTTTTTTTTTTTTTTGAGTTAGGGTTTCACTCTATCCCAGACTGACCTGGAATTCACTGTGTATTCTCAGGGTGGCCTCAAACTCATGGTGATCCTCCTACTTCTGCCTCCCAAGTGCTGATATTAAAGGCCTGTGCACCACCACGCCCAGCTCGTGTTTGCATTGTTTTAGAAAAATAATAGAGAAGGCTTTAACCTTAGATTGTCACCAGGTGGGGAATGGTATGAAAGGTAATGGGTGAGTCCCCTCATTTTGACATACCTGACCATCAGTTAGGCTTTTGGCCCAGTGTCTACACACATAAGCCCCGTACTTGCTCTTGTGTTTTGGAATGCCTTGTATTCTATCAAGTGTGGTTTATTGTTTGACAGTATTAAATTTTAAGTGGCTCTGAATTGTTAATCATGTGTAGGCCGAGCCTTACATCCCTTGTATGACATCACTATAGCAGAAATGAAATTTTTTAAAGTTTTATTTATTTATTTATTTACTTTATTTGAGAGAAAAAAAAGGCGATGGGCATTCCAGGGCCTCCATCCATTGCAAATGAACTCCAGATGCATGCACCACCTTATGTACCTGGCTTATGTGGGTTCTGGAGAATCGAACCAAGGTCCCTTGGCTTTGCAGGCAAGCACCTTAACCACTAAGTCATCTCTTCAGCCATGCAGAAATGAGTTTTCAAAAGTCATTTGAAGGGCTGGAGAGATGGCTTAGCGGTTAAGCGCTTGCCTGTGACGCCTAAGGACCCTGGTTCGAGGCTCGATTCCCCAGAACCCACATTAGCCAGATGGACAAGGGGGCGCACGAGTCTGGAGTTTGTTTGCAGTGGCTGGAGGCCCTGGTGTGCCCATTCTCCCTCTCTCTCTCTCTGCCTCTTTCTCTCTCTGTCTGTCACTCTCAAATAAATAAATAAAATATTTTTTTTAAAAAGTCATTTGAAAGGGCTGGAGAGATGGCTCAGCCAGTAAAATTCTTGTTGCACAAGCATGAGGACTTGTGTTTGATCCCCAGCAATTTGCCTATCACCTCAATACTCAGTGAGAAGGAGACAGAAGGAAAACTGGGGTTCACTGTCAGCCAGCCTGATGGAGAATCACTGGAGCTCACTGTCACTCTGACGGAGAAACAGGAGAATAACTGGAGCTCACTGCCAGCCTGATGGAGAAACAGGAGAATCACTGGAGCTCACTGCCAGCCTGATGGAGAAACAGGAGGATCACTGGGGCTCACTGCCAGCCTGATGGAGAAACAGGAGGACCACTGGAGCTCACTGCCAGCCTGATGGAGAAACAGGAGAATCACTGGGACTCACTGCCAGCCTGATGGAGAAACAGGAGAATCACTGGGGCTCACTGCCAGCCTGATGGAGAAACAGGAGGATCACTGGAGCTCACTGCCAGCCTGATGGAGAAACAGGAGAATCACTGGAGCTCACTGCCAGCCTGATGGAGAAACAGGAGAATCACTGGAGCTCACTGCCAGCCTGATGGAGAAACAGGAGGACCACTGGAGCTCAGTGCCAGCCTGATGGAGAAACAGGAGAATCACTGGGACTCACTGCCAGCCTGATGGAGAAACAGGAGGATCACTGGGGCTCACTGCCAGCCTGATGGAGAAACAGGAGGATCACTGGAGCTCACTGCCAGCCTGATGGAGAAACAGGAGGATCACTGGAGCTCACTGCCAGCCTGATGGAGAAACAGGAGGATCACTGGAGCTCACTGCCAGCCTGATGGAGAAACAGGAGAATCACTGGAGCTCACTGCCAGCCTGATGGAGAAACAGGAGGATCACTGGAGCTCACTGCCAGCCTGATGGAGAAACAGGAGGATCACTGGAGCTCACTGCCAGCCTGATGGAGAAACAGGAGGATCACTGGAGCTCACTGCCAGCCTGATGGAGAAACAGGAGAATCACTGGAGCTCACTGCCAGCCTGATGGAGAAACAGGAGGATCACTGGAGCTCACTGCCAGCCTGATGGAGAAACAGGAGAATCACTGGGAGCTCACTGCCAGCCTGATGGAGAAACAGGAGAATCACTGGAGCTCACTGCCAGCCTGATGGAGAAACAGGAGAATCACTGGAGCTCACTGCCAGCCTGATGGAGAAACAGGAGAATCACTGGAGCTCACTGCCAGCCTGATGGAGAAACAGGAGAATCACTGGAGCTCACTGCCAGCCTGATGGAGAAACAGGAGAATCACTGGAGCTCACTGCCAGCCTGATGGAGAAACAGGAGATCACTGGAGCTCACTGCCAGCCTGATGGAGAAACAGGAGGATCACTGGAGCTCACTGCCAGCCTGATGGAGAAACAGGAGAATCACTGGAGCTCACTGCCAGCCTGATGGAGAAACAGGAGAATCACTGGAGCTCACTGCCAGCCTGATGGAGAAACAGGAGAATCACTGGAGCTCACTGCCAGCCTGATGGAGAAACAGGAGAATCACTGGAGCTCACTGCCAGCCTGATGGAGAAACAGGAGAATCACTGGAGCTCACTGCCAGCCTGATGGAGAAACAGGAGGATCACTGGAGCTCACTGCCAGCCTGATGGAGAAACAGGAGAATCACTGGAGCTCACTGCCAGCCTGATGGAGAAACAGGAGAATCACTGGAGCTCACTGCCAGCCTGATGGAGAAACAGGAGAATCACTGGAGCTCACTGCCAGCCTGATGGAGAAACAGGAGAATCACTGGAGCTCACTGCCAGCCTGATGGAGAAACAGGAGAATCACTGGAGCTCACTGCCAGCCTGATGGAGAAACAGGAGGATCACTGGGGCTCACTGCCAGCCTGATGGAGAAACAGGAGGATCACTGGGGCTCACTGCCAGCCTGATGGAGAAACAGGAGGACCACTGGAGCTCACTGCCAGCCAACCTAATGGAGAAATGGCAGCTGTAGGCTCAGTGAGAGATCCCCTCTCAAGGAAACAAAATGGATGAATGATAGAGTGTGACACCTGACATTCCCCTCTGGTGTCTACACATGTGCACTCTGGCGTGCACATCTGCACACACATACACACACACACACAAAATGTTGTTTGAAAATGTTCCACTATATTGTTAGTGTTAGTCATGGTAGGCGTGAAGAGCTGCTGAAGGGATCTGGTTCCATCATTTGCCTGTGACGACTTTGAAAGTTAAATAGATGTTCAAAACACAAATCATCTCTAGAACATCTCTTTCTGATTTGGCTGAGTCACTGACATAATCAAATATGCTCCACTTCCCCCTTCGACTGATTTCCCTGTTGGGGTCATATTCTCCATAGGGGTCCTGTTAGTTCAAGAAAGGAGAAAACAAGGACCCCTGAGACTGTCTAGAACGCTACACATCCTTTGAAGAATTGCTTGGGTTTTCATCATTTGAGGAATTACTTGGGTTTTCTTTCCTTAAAAATGCCGGACGCTCCCCTCATTATCTACTTTCTGTTTCTATCGCTGCAGGTTCTCTCTGGTGTCTTGGCAAACGGCCTCATTGTAGGGGTGAAAGGCACTGAGTGGATCGCACAGAGAAAAATGGCCTCTCTCGATCTGCTTCTCTTCTGCTTGGCCATCTCGAGGATTCTTCTGCAGTTGCACCTCTTTTGGTGCCAGTTTTCTTTTCACTTGCTGGCGACTCCTGTTCCACTTCCCGAGACTATGATAACCCTCTTTTTCACAAACGAACTGAGTCTTTGGTTTGCCACCTGGCTTGGCGTTTTCTATTGTGTCAAGATCGCCACCGTTCAGCACCCACTCTTCTTGTGGCTGAAGATGAGGATCACCAGGCTGGTGCCCTGGCTGATCCTCGGGTCTCTGCTCTACACTGTGGCCTTTTGCAGCATCTCCAGCAAGCATACGATGGAAGCTTACCGAAGCCTCTTCAGGAACTTCATTGCCCAAAACGCAACCCACATCTCAGAAATAGACAGCAGACTACTTTCACATTTCATCCTGGGGTTCACACTGCCGTTTTCCATCTTCGTCGTTGCTGGTCTGCTCTTGGCCGTCTCTCTGGTGAGACATACGCACAGGATGAGAACAGTAATGACGGGCACCAGGGGGCCCAGCAGGCATGCCCACCTGAGCCCCGTGCTATCCATCCTGTCATTTGTCACCCTCTACGTCTCCCACTATCTGTTGGTCATACTGCTTTCTTGCCAAGTGCTCCCGTTTGGCAGCATCCTCTTCCTCTCTTGCACCTTGATGTTGGGCGCATACCCCTCCGTGCACTCCACCATCTTAATCTTAGGGAATCCTAAGCTGAAACAAAGCGCAAAAACGTCCCTCCTCCGTTGCAAGTGCTGTCAGTGAGAAAGGACGGGCGGCAGGTCAAGGAACCTGGGGCATGACTAAGTGACCAGCCAGCGCCTGTCACCCCTCACTTAGCCAGCCAGGAGGCACTTTGTAGATAGATAGATAAGAAGCCATCGTCCGGCTGTCCGTCCGACCTGCAGCATGTCTGTCGTCTTTATTACTTCTTCAAGTGGTTAAGTTGCTTATCAAAACACAGTATAGGCGAGTGGACGGCATCAAGGTCAGTACTCTGGTTGGGGTACAGTGTTTTCATCTCACGAGGGGAGGCCTCTGAAGAGACTATATAGATGAACCGAGATCCATCTGTGTGATTAGTTACCAGTGCGCGTGAGCTACGGCTTTTCTCAGAATGAAAAGTTCAGAGAAAAGCCGGGGCATGGTGGCGTACGCCTTTAATCCCAGCACTCAGGAGGCAGAGGTAGGAGGATGGCTGTGAGTTCGAGGCCACCCTGAGACTCCGTAGTGAATTCCAGGTCAGCCTGGACTAGAGTGAGAACCTACCTTGAAAAATCAAAAGAAAGAAAGAAAGAAAGAAAGAAAGAAAGAAAGAAAGAAAGAAAAAGAAAGAAAGAAAGAAAGAAAGCAAGCTCAGAGAAAGACATACTTGAGATGACAATGTTGGAAGAACAGAGCCTTGTAAGGTCCTCTGCCTATATGTAGGTACTTTTCTGACTCAGAGGGCTCAATGCACACCCTCAGATTGCTGCCTGTGTTTTTTTGGTTTACTGGAGTCAAAGACACTGGGGCCACGCTTGCTCAGCAGGTCAGGCGGGAAGCTGGGGACACCCCGCCCTTCTTGGTCCTTGAAAGCAGGTTCATTTACTCCACCTACAGACAACCATGTTCACTGATGAAAGGGAAGGTAGACAGAGCAGGAGGAGATGGCGAAGGACGAGGAGGAGAGGAAGGAGATGGAGGAAGAGGAGTTTCGGAATCTGAATGCTAATGTTCCGTTTCCTCTATTTGGATACTCTGAACAGACAATATCTTAGCAAAAAAGAAAAAAAAATCACTTTGAATTTGTGTACTTTGCTTTGTGAGCCTTTCAACCGAGGGTGACAAGCTGTTACTCCTGCTACAGCACGTGTCTTCCCAATGAAGGTGGGTGGGCTGGAGGTATCTCTATCTGCTTGAGATCATACATGCATATTCTTTTTTCTAAATTTTTTGTTTATTTTTATTCATTTATTTGAGAGCTACAGACAGAGAGAGAAGAGGCAGATAGATAGAGACTGGACACGCCAGGGCCTCCAGCCACTGCAAATGAACTCCAGACTCGTGCGCCCCCTTGTGCATCCGGCTAACGTGGGTCCTGGGGAATCAAGCCTCGAACCGGGGTCCTTAGGCTTCACAGGCAAGCGCTTAACCACTAAGCCATCTCTCCAGCCCTACATGCATATTCTGCTTGAGAGACGATTTGCAAACTAAGGTAGCTATATATGTGTTTCCTAAAACGAATTCAGACCTGTGGGACAAATAAATAACCGGGTGTTTTCATATGCAGCTGTTCACTTACAGTTCAGGTGTGATGACACAAAATGTGTTTTAATTCGCCAATGACCAGTAGAAGGACCCAGGTCCTGGGTCTCTAACCCAAAGACACACAGCTCACGAAGGACTTGCTCCAGGAGATCCAGAGGTGAGCTGTTTCCTGCCAGGGTGGGGTCAGAGAACTCTGCCTCTTCCAGGTTTTCAGGCGTTGGAGCAAAGCAATAGCCCTTCACCAGTCAGACCTGCTCTCTCATAGCCAGTTCTGGGAAGAGCAATTGGTCATGTACTGGACGTAACTGGTTCTCCTCATTGGAGAGGGAATGAAGAGCCCGGTTCAACTTTCTCAAACCTCAAGGTTAGCTAATACCTCGACTCTGTCAGGTGTGCACTTGCGGGCGGGAAGAGGGAGGGCCGGAACAACCTCCAACATTCAGGAGGAAACTTGTAATTATGCAACATTGCGATTTCTTTCTCTTTTCTTTCTTTTTTTTTTTTTTTTTTTTTTTGAAGGTAGGCTGTCATTCTCATGATGCAGTCTCAGGGTGGCCTCGAACTCACGGCGATCCACCTACCTCTGCCTCCCAAGTGCTGGGATTAAAGGCGTGCGCCACCACGCCCGGCGTGATTTCTTTCTTGAATACTGGATTTTTTTTTTATTTGCCCTTCTTTTTATTTTATTTATTTATTTATTTTGTTTTATTTGCAAGCAGAGAGAGAGAGACAAACAGAGAAAGCGGAAGAAGAGAGATAGAGAGACAGAGAGAGAGAAAAGAGAGAGAGAGAGAGGGTGCACCAGGGCCTCCGGCCACTGCAAACGAACTCCAGACACATGCGCCCCCCCCTTGTGCAGCTGGCTTATGTGGGTCCTGGGGAATCGAACCTGGGTCCTTTCACTTCGCAAGCAAGCACTTTAACCCCTAAGCCATCTCTCCTACCCTGCCCTTCTTTTTAAAATTTTTATTTATTTATTTGAGAGAGAGAGAGACAAGGAATGGGCACACCAGAGCCTCCAGCCGCTGCAAACAAACTCCAGACACATGCACCACCTTGTGCATCTGGCTTACATAGGTCCTGGGGAATCAAACCTGGGTCCTTCAGCTTTGCAGGCAAGCACCTTAACCACTAAGCTATCTTTCCAGCCCCTGGGTTTTTTTTTTTTTATCTCATTCATTGTTTTATTAGTATATACCACTTGTGGAAAATAATTTGACACACTGACGTTTTTCTCTTTTGTTGCTTTTGAGGCAGGATCTCATGTTAGTCCAGGCTGACCTGGAACTCACGGTGTTCCACTTGCCTCAGCGTCCCAAGTGCTGGGAATAAAGTACTGTTCTACCATGCTGCAATATTTTCATATATGTATATGATGTGCTTTGGTCACATTCAGACTCATGTCCTTCTCTGCAACCCCCCCCCCCATAGAACCCTTCCTTGTCTCAAAGAATTTCCTTTCTACTTTGATGTCTTTTGTACTTTAAAAAAAACTGAATGTTTTTAATATGTCAGAATAAAAAAACCTGTAAATCTTCCCTCATGTGCATGGCTTCTTTCGCTTAATCCTGTAAACGACATAATTTCATTTTCTTTTTTGTTTGTTTGTTTGTTTATTTATTTATTTATTTTTTATTTGAAAGTGATGGACAGAGAGAGAGAGGCAGAGAGTGAGAGAGAGAGAGAGAGGGAGGGAGGGAGGGGGAGAGAATGGGCGTGCCAGGGCTTCCAGCCACTGCAAACGAACTCCAGACGCGTGCGCCCCCTTGTGCATCTGGCTAACGTGGGTCCTGGAGAATCGAGCCTCGAACCGGGGTCCTTAGGCTTCACAGGCAAGCGTTTAACCACTAAGCCATCTCTCCAGCCCATAATTTCATTTTCATTGATGGCTAATACTCTGCTGTGTGTGTGTGTGTGTGTGTGTATATGCACGTATGTATGTATACCATATCTTCTTTATCCATTCACAGTTGCTATATTCATGGTTGATGGGCACCTGGTTTGATTCCATAACTTGGCTGTTGTGGATGGTGCTGTGCTATTCAGATACCAAATTCTGATTGCATTCCAGTGACTCCTGCTTTAAATATTTGCTTATTTATTATTTATTTATTTATGACAGAGAGAGGGGGAGAGAGTGAGAGTGGGTGTGCCATGGCCTCCAGCCACTGCAAACGAACTCCAGACATATGTGCCACCTTGTGCATCTGGCTTACTTGGGTACTGGGGAATCGAACCTGGGCCCTTAGGCTTCACAGGCAAGTGTCTTAACTGCTCAGCCATCTCTCCAGTCTGACTCCTGCTTTAACAGTGCCAGTCAACGAGACACCTTTAAAGATAACTAGGTGTGTACACTAATATGAGCACAAACAAATATTAATATGAATATGACTTGTAAAGGTAGACATACTGCCTACAAGCACTTTGGGGCTGGAGAGATAGCTTGGAGATTAAGGTGCTTGCCTGCAAAGCCAAAGGACCCCAGTTCGAATCCCCAGGACCTACGTAAGCCAGATGCACAGAGTGGCGCATGCTTCTGGAGTTCGTTTGCAGTCTCTAGAAGCCCTGGCAGATCCATTTTTTTTTCTCTCTCTCTCTGCCTCTCCCCCGCCACCAAAATAGAAAACTAACTAACTAAATAACGTTTAAAAATATTTTTAAAGGGCTGGAGAGATGGCTTAGCGGTTAAGCGCTTGCCTGTGAAGCCGAAGGACCCCTGGTTCGAGGCTCAATTCCCCAGGACCCACGTTAGCCAGATGCACAAGGGGGCGCACGCATCTGGAGTTCGTTTGCAGAGGCTGGAAGCTCTGGCGTGCCCATTCTCTCTCTCTCGCTCTCTCTCTCTCTGCCTCCTTCTCTCTGTCGCTCTCAAATAAATAAATAAACAAAAAAAAATTTTTTTAAAGCATTTTCAGAGCCTACTTTCCTAGAAATATATTCCTTCCAGAAATGCTTGCTGGTTATTGTGTTTCAGAGTGCTCAATTCAAGAAATGAAATGGTCTTGCCTTGCTCTTTGATTCTCTAGCACCATGTCTTATATATCTATCTATCAATCATCTATCTCTCTATCTACTTATTTATTTGCATGCGCTTCCATATGGATATGCCAGGATCTCTCTCTTTTTGTGTGTGTGTGTGTGGTTTTTTTTTTTGTTGTTGTTTTTGTTTTTGTTTTTGTTTTTGTTTTTGTTTTTGTTTTTGTTTTTCAAGGTAGGGTCTCACTCTAGCCCAGGCTGACCTGGAATTCACTCTGTAGTCTCAGGGTGGCCTCGAACTCACAGCGATCCTCCTACCTCTGCCTCCCGAGTGCTGGGATTAAAGGCATGAGCCACCACGCCCGGCTTCCAGGATCTCTTATTGCTGCAAATGCCAGATTGGGTCTGGCTTTACGTAGGAGTTGGAGAATTGATCCTTGGCCAGCAGACTTTGCAGGCGATTGCCTCTGGCTGCTGAGCCATCTCTCCAGCTCCTTGGGTGCCATCTTTCCCTGGTCTCGCCATGCCATCCAGGTGGCACCCGTCCCTCTCCCGCAGCCTCAGGTAACCCCTGGCCTAGCATGCGTGGTCCTTCACTCACCTCAGCCTTTCAGAGCTGGGCTCGCGTGGTTTCAAAAGCCTCTCCGCCCAGGGTCCCCATTCTGAAATGTCACCACTGTGGTGAGCAAGTCAGAGGCTAGAAACGCAGTTGACTATGGTGTTTAAAGAAGGGCTTGAGGGCTGGAGAGATGGCTTAGCGGTTAAGGCACTTACCTGCAAAGCCAAAGGACCTAGGTTCGATTCCCCAGGACCCATGTAAGCAAGATGCACAAGATGGCACATTATCTCTCTCTTTCTCTCTCTCTCTCTCAAATAAATAAATGATAATAAAATATTTTTAAAAATATAAAAAATAAAGAAGGGCTTTGAGAGGTGATTAGGGCCTAGTGGTGATTAGATTCTGAAGCCCCACAGCTGAACGCTGGTGGCTCTGACAGAGAAGAGAGACCACAGGAGTGTCAGTATACGTGAGCACACTCCCCGTGTCTCACCCCATGGCGCTGGGCTGCACCTCCAGACTCTGCTAACATCAAGGCTGTTTCGCAACATGCACCCTCTCATCTGGAGCTCGAATCCGGAGCCCCAACTCAGCTCTTCTCTGCAGTGCACCTGGCCTCTGGTACAGCCTTACTGACAACAGGGCATGGAGCGATTCAGGGCTGGGCGCTGTGGCTCACGGGAGCCGTGCCCAGGAGATCTCGCTCAGTGTTCCCCTTCCCTCCATATGATGTGACTCCCCAGGAGGACGAACCCAGCTCCGTCAACTGTGGTTCCACTTAAGGCTTACCCAGAGCTTGGGCTGGGAGGACGGGTCTTAGTGAAAAGGGGTCCAAGCAGAACTTTTCTGCTGCAGTCCAGAGAGGTTGGATGAGCCCTCCCCCTTCCCCAGACCCCTTACACCTTCCCCAGCCCCGAAAGCATGCTGCTCTCTACATTCTGATCTCGACCCCTTCAGGCCCCAAACCTCAGAACTTCTTCCATTTCTAGGGACTAAAGATGGTGGGTGACATCCACGGAGATCTCCAAATCTGCATACTTACGGGAACGGACTTTAAGAGGTATCAAATATTGCAGTGACAATTTAGAATGTCCCACAAGCTATAAACACCTTATAAACCTCTCACTTGCTCAAGCGTAGAAACTACTTGAAGTCAAATAAAGTGGACCTGGAGGTGCCAGGCAGACATGAGCATTAATGATTATCCTTGGACTTGAAGCTAATAATGACTTGTGAGGTTTATGATCATCCACCCAAAGCAAGGTCCTCCAGACGGTTGCATGCTTAATTGCTGCCATATTTCTCAGACTATGAATATTCTAATTTTAGGCCCAGTCAATATGGTTTTTCTTTTTCTTTTTTTTTTGGGGGGGGGAGCTATGTATAGCCACACTGCTTTGAATGAGAAGAGATCAGCATCATAAATATATATGAGAGAAAGAACCCCCCCCCCCAGATCATGCAAGGGGACTTTGGTGATCAATGGAAAGACAGATGTTTCAGACAGATGGCACCCATACTGGGGAAGGATCCAAGTGGACAGGGCACAGAGGACCACATGTTTAAAGGGTTCTACTAGGGAATGGGTTTGGAATCAGGTTATTAAGCATCATTTCAGAAGTGTTTTCCATTTATTTATTTATTTGTTTGTTTGTTTATTTATTTATTTTAGTCTTTGCCACCTCATAACTGTAGACTCTCACCAGACACCTTTACCAAGGAAAAAGGTGTGCCCTAGGAAAATCTCATGGAGCCAAAAGTGATATGCTATTGGGAAGAGCCCAAATAAGTTCAAGATGGCTCGTGGGCATATACGTTCCTGCCTTCTTCCTGCACAGAACAAACCTCTCTCTCCATATATCAAATGATCCGACACATCACTCCATGCCTTTGCAAGATTAAATAGTGACTGTTTTCTTAAGACGGGATGTAAACATTTGGATTTATTTACATCTGTGACATCTGGGCCTACTTAATCTTTTTGGCTGGGGATGAGGAATTGGTGATTTTATCCTATAATTTAAAACATATCGAAAGCTATGAAGAGCTGATTTCCTTGTATTCATTTTGGTGTTGTGTTTGTTCGTATCGTAAATGTTTCTCCAAGCACCCATCAACAGAAAACACAAGATTGAGCCAGCTAGCCACATAACATTGAAGACATGTTTATTTAAAAAAAAAAAATGACTGAAGGTTCCTTTTGTTTCCACATATATTTCTGAGGATAAAAGATGTACTCTTTCCATCTACAAAGTGGTATGCATGGCCCTAAGAGAACACATTAGCCCCCCCTCCCCCTTAGTTCACTCCCTTGGCCTTCATGTGGATTTAGGAACAGAAATGAAAGATTAATGTGTGACAGGGTAGAATTTTCATTTGGGACCAGGCCCATTAGCCAAATGTACTTGGTTTTGATGATGAGGGCTCCCTGAATTACTGAGAACCACTGGGGAAACTTTGAAGCTCCATTGCACGATAAATTCTTTCTAGAACATTCACCACACTGCTAGCCTGATAAGGAACGTAGATGCTGGAAGTCAGGGCTTGTACTTAGAGCATTCGCAAGGTGTGCAGTGCTTGCTGGTACTCACTGGCGACGGGGCCAGAAACCAGCTCTCGGGGATGGAGAGGGAGCTGATATTTGAGGCCAGCAGCCTGGGTGATTCGCGTAGCTTCCGTTGTCAGGGTAAGCTTACAAAGCCAACGGCCCCTGCTCCACAGCTCTCCTCGAGGAAAAGAGCACCTGCTTATTTGCTTATTGTGTTGGCACTGAATGGTGAAGAGCCTTGGTTTCTACGTCTACAAGTGTAACAGGGTGCTCAGGGCCCAGGAAAGTTCTAGAACCCCAAGCCCAAGCGTTTGTTTCTAATTTTAATCAAAGAATTGAATAAGAAAGATTGAGAAGGATACTATTTATTTATTTATTTTGGTTTTACTGAGGTAGGGTCTCACTCTAGTCCAGGCTGACCTGGAATTCACTATGGAGTCTCAGGGTGGCCTCGAACTCATGGCGATCCTCCTACCTCTGCCTCCCCAGAGTGCTGGGATGAAAGGCGTGCGCCACCACAGCCGGCTGGCTTTTTGAAATTATTATATTTACTGAGGGAAGTACAGAGCCAAAGAAAGGCATCCACATGGCTAGAGATCCCACGTGGAGGGCCTGGGAAAACTGTGGAAAGAAAAGAGAGAGAAGAAAGTTCAAGGGGCTCCTGCCATGTGGGGAGCTTGAGGGGAGAAAGAGCCCATGTGGAGAGTCAGGGATAAGGAGCCTCCCCTCAGACCAACTTGGCTGGGCCTGGGCCAAGCCAGCCCAGGCTCAGCTGAGGGAAAATCTCACCCACAGCTGGAAGTTCCCACGTGGTCAGAGAGCCTGCCCTCCCCTTGCAAAGGTATTTATGACCTTAGGGTGGTGGGCAGTCTTCCAGCTCAGGTGAACCAGAGTGACAGCACCTTGGTCAGGGAAGGGGCTGTTTCAGGAAGAGGCTAACCCTGACACCAAGTTCTGGGGGCTGAACTTGACCAACCACAATGTTTAAATCATGGGAATGCCAGGCGTGGTGGCACACGCCTTTAATCCCAGCCCTCGGGAGGCAGAGGTAGGAAAATCGCTATGAGTTCGAGGCCACCCTGAGACTACAGAGTGAATTCCAGGTCAGCCTGAGCCAGAGTGAGACCCTCCCTCGAAAAAACAAACAAACAACAAAAAAAAGTAGTGCATTTCTGATACATGCCACAAGGAGGAAAAAAAAAAACCCTTTACAACTTGATGTTAAGTGAAAAAAGACAGAAAAGGGCAGATACTATCCATTCCCTTTATGCAAGGTATCTAAGGAAGGAAAATTCACAGAGACAGAAAGTGGAAGACAGAACATCTGAGATCAGGGAGTGGGAGAAATGAGGAGTTACTACTGGGTGGGCATAGAATTTCTGTCTTGTGTGATGATGACTAAAACTTATGGGAATAGTAGTGGATAGTTACATAACACCGGGAATGTATTCAATGTCACTGAATTATACACTGGGTTAAAATGGCAAATGTTATAGCACATACATATATGTGAATACACACACACACACATACACACACACACACACATATGTAAACATATATGTGTGTGTACCACTGTATTAGATACTTTCCTTGTTACTGGCACAAAATACCCTACAAAAATTAGGTTAAGGGCTGGAGAAATGGCTTAGCAGTTAAGGCATTTTCCTGCAAAGCCAAAGGATCCTGGTTCGACTCTCCAGCACCCACATAAGCCAGATGCACAAGAGGGCACATGCGTCTGGAGTTCATTTGCAGAGGCTGGAGGCCCTGGCGTGCCCATTCCCTCTCTCTCTCTCTCTCTCTCTCTCTCTTTCTATGTCTTCCTCTCTCTCAAATAAATAAATAAATAAAATACATTTTTAAAAAATTAGTTAAAGAGTATGCAGCAGACAGCCTTGGGTTGCTCAAATGAACTTCCAGACCAGACATAGTCATGAAAGAAGGGGTTTATCTGAAGCTTACAGATCCAGGGGTAGTTCCTTAATGGCAGGAGTTGGCCCACCTTTCACTAGTCCACACACAGAGAGAAAAGCCACAAGCCAAAACCCAAAGGCCATACCACACAGCACACTTAAGAACTCCAGGAAGACTACATAGTTCCACGTCTGCCTGGGCTAGAGTGAGAACTTATCTCAAAAAAAAAAAAAAAAAGGAGCCGGACGTGGTGGCGCACACCTTTAATCCCAGCACTTCGGAGGCAGAGGTAAGGGGATCGCTGTGAGTTCGAGGCCACCCTGAGTCTCCACAATGAATTCCAGGTCAGCCTGGGCTACAGTGAGACCCTACCTTGAAAAACCAAAAAACAAAAACCAAAAACAAAGCACAAACAAACAAGGGCTGCTGGAGAGATGGCTTAGCTGTTAAGGTGCTTGTCTGTGAAGCCTAAGGACCCAGGTTCAATTCTGCAGGTCCCACATAAGCCAGATAAACATGGTGGTGCATGTGTCTGGAGTTTGTTTGCAGTGGCTAGAGGTCCTGGCATGCCCATTCTCTCTCTTTCTCTCTCTCCCTCTTTCTCTCTGTAATAAATAAATAATAAAATAAAATAAAATCGAAAGTCAGCATGGGATTCACGAGACCCTATTGCAGAAAAAATAAACAATGTATGAAGGCTGGAGAGATGGCTGACCACTTAAGGTGCTTTGCCTCCAAAGCCTGATGACCTGGGTTTGATTCCCCACTACCCAGGTAAAGCCAGATGTACAGAGTAGCACATGGGTCTAGAATTCATTTGCAGCAGCTAGATGTCCTGGCATGCTTCTCTCTCTCTCTCTCTCTCCCTCTCTCTCTCCCTCTCTCTCTCTCTCTCTCCCTCTCTCTCTCTATCCTTAAAAATAAATAAAAATATTTAAAAAAAATATATATATATATATAAGAACTCCAGGTGAAGCTCAGGCACTTTGCATATCTTTACACTGGAATTTCAAATCCACCCCCACACCTTAGTGCTGGATCCTAGGATCCGCCCAGTGACACCCGTCTCCAGCCAGGTGGCTACCTATCTAAATGGGGTCATCCATTCAACTTGCCACCAGAAGGAAGGGCTTATTTTGTCTCACAGTCTGAAGGTCCGGTCCATCAAGGGCGGGAAGGCACGGCAGCAGGGGCATGAGACGACTATCATACTCCATCCCGCAGCAGAGGGCCACGGGTGCTGCCTCTCAACTCTCTGTCTCTTTTTGGTTCCCCCATGGAACGACACTGCCCGCGGTGTGACAGGGGTCTTCCCACCTCCATTAACCTAATCAATATGGGCCCCCTCACACGCATGCCCAGAGGTTGTTTCTTCAGTGATTGTACATTCTGTCAAGCTGACAACCCCGAGATGAACTGTGGCAACCACAAGAAACAAAGAGGCTGGGCTGGGGGGTAATTGTCACAGTGTTCTGGTAATGTTCACAGACAAACACAGGTGACTCGTGGGGAAATCTTAGGAATGTCCCCACCCAACTCAGCTTGTGGCTAGACTACTGGACCAACGTGAGAGAATGGAGACAGACAACTCCTATTCTCAGATGAGCCACATCTCCAAGAACGTGCTACGGTGTTTCACATACAGTGAGGAGCACTCACGTCCAGTGACATCATCTTTTACATCGAGGTGGTTTTATTGCAAGGGTCACAGTCCAAGAAGCCTTAACAGCTTTCCTCTTATTTTAATTGCCGGTGGGAGGACGCTTGGCACAAACGGTCCCGACTGCTTATGGAAAAGCACTTCAAAGACTGAGTTAATCATACGCAGCTAATTCCGAGTGAGCACCCTCTGATTTGCAGATGGCACCTTGCCAGATGCTAGAAAGAGACACGTCTCCCTGGGTGGGACCGCTTGTCATGCGTGCTGATGGAACCCACACACAGGAGCTGGGTAGGGAACCTTATCTTTGAGATAGGTTCCTTGGACTCAGCTGATATAGCTGGACAACTTCATCTGGGTGGAAGCACACTTTCCCTCTTTTTCCTGTGTTTGGTTCTATTCCAGTCAAGATTTCTAGCTCTTCAATTCACAAAACGTGGTCAGCCTTTGCGCCCAAGTCCCTTGAGTGTGCAAAGAGGTTAAGTCACATACAGGGTGCTGGCCTTCCTGACGAATCCTGCGAGGGGTCTCAAGTGTGAAGAGCTATTTCTCTGTTTGTTTGTTTTTTTTACAGGAGGAGAACTGTATGGACATCTTGTGAAATAACTTTCCGATGCGTCTTTGGAGGTTGAGATCATATATCGGAGCAAGCAAAAATAAAACAAAGCGGAACGGTCCTTACAAACAAGGAAATCCCCCCCCCCAAAAAAGTGACCTCAGACTGAGGCTTCTGATGACCAAGGTCAAGCAAGGCCTGGCTGGCATCTGGGATCTGGAACTCAAATCCTTTAAGCAGGGCAAGTGGACATTCAACTCTGGGCAGCAAAAGTGGGACATTTACAAGTTTAATTAGGTTTTCTTTCTTTTTTAAAAAAAAATTTTGTTTATTTTTACTTATTTATTTGAGAACAACAAAGAGAAAGGCAGATAGAGAGAGAGAAAGAGAGAGAATGGGCGCGCCAGGGCCTCCGGCCACTGCAAACAAACTCCAGATGCGTGCGCCCCCTTGTGCATCTGGCTAACGTAGGTCCTGGGGAATCGAGCCTCAAACCGGGGTCCTTAGGCTTCACAGGCAAGCGCTTAACCACTAAGCCATGTCTCCAGCCCATTCTTTCTTTTTTTTATGAATTGTGTACATGAATAATAAATAGCTAGTGCAGAAGACAATTTCACCATCCTAATCAATCAGCAATTTTGACTTCCCAATGTTCCCATTGAGATGTGCAAATAAAAATCTTCACATTTTTCATCACTAGAATCATGATTGTAAACTTGCTACCACTTTGATGGTAAGTGTCCCTCTTATCGATCGCTTTAGTGATCGCAAATACTGTGTTAGTTAATGTAGCGCAGCACACAGAAGTCTTTGTGGAAAAGTATGCTCGCTTACCCGTGTCCTTATCCGAGGCTCTTGAGTTTGTTTCCATGTTTTGCTCATACAAAATGTTGGCCAGACTCCCTTTCGTGAGTCCTCCCTTCGCCTGTGGGTTCTGAGGGCCAGCATGACCAGGCTCATGGCTTCGTGAAAGGCATGGACACCTTGCTTCTCATTTGGGGTGGTGTGGATTTTCCGTCTCCTCCAGTGGATGGCTAATGTCTTTAAAAAAAAAAAATCGCTGGCGGAAAGAAGGTAAGAGCCGAAGGAAAGGTAGGACTCCTTACAACGTGTTTCCTCCAGACACAAAATGGCCTGGATATCCATGACCTCACAGTGCCTGACACTACCTACACAAGACCATCATAATAGGAGGAAAAGATGATGACATCAAAATAAAAGAGAGGCTGATTGAGATGGGAAGGGGATATGATGGAGAGTGGAGTTTCAAAGGGGAAAGTGGGGGAAGGGAGGGTATTACCATGGGATATTTTTTATAATCATGGAAGACATTAACAAAAATTGAGAAAAAAAAAAACATTGCTAATTTAATAGGTGAAGAGCGTAGGGCTTTAATTTGCAAATAATCTCTTTTCCAAGAATTATCGAGTCGCTTTGGCCTTTCATCTTCATTTAGTAAGCCTTTCCTTACGGCCTGACAGGGGATCTAATTAGCTCTCAAGTTTGCTCGATGAACCTCATTTCGACAAGCGAGGGGTCTTTACAATGAGCACGTGGTGCACGCTACACACACTCGTCCCTTCTGCTGAGTGCCCGGACGGATGCCCTTTGCCGAAGCGTGCTTGGCATGTGGGCACTAGGGTGGTCCCCGGGGTGGAGACCCAAGATTTGGGGACCACTGCGGCCGGCGGAGATCGCAGGTGGTGTGTATGTAGCGTGTGTAGACATGCACTTGGCAGACACTCCCGCAGTCACTGAAGGCCCATCCTGGCTGCAGCGCTAGAACCTGTCTCATGCTTCATGCGGGCTGGACTCTGGTCTCAGCGCAGAGATGACATGCTCACATCACCGTCCTTATCTTTTTTTATTTTTTATTTATTTTTTAATTTTTTTGTTATTTTTTATTGATTTGAGAGTGACAGACACAGAGAGAGAAAGAGGCAGATAGAGAGAGAGAGAGAGAGAGAATGGGCGTGCCAGGGCCTCCAGCCACTGCAAACGAACTCCAGATGCCTGCGCCCCCTTGTGCATCTGGCTAACATGGGTCCTGGGGAATCGAGCCTCGAACCGGGGTCCTTAGGCTTCACAGGCAAGCGCTTAACCGCTAAGCCACCTCTCCAGCCCATCATCGTCCTTATCTTCAAGCCACAGCTTCCAGGTCAGTAAGGAGACAGGCTCAGGGGAAAGTTGTACCTCGCAAACTGTCATTCAACCACGGGATGTGGCCTCGGGCAAACGGAGTGCCGTCCCCCGTGCTGAGGTCTTGCTCTTGCTCTCAGGGACATGGATATTTGATTAAAGTGTGAGTTCTCCAAGCTTTTTTTTTTATTATTATTAACAACTTCCATGATTATAAACAATATCTCATGGTAATGCTCTCCCTCCCCCCTCCCCACTTTCCCCTTTGAAACTCCACTCTCCATCATATCCCCTCCCCCTCTCAATCAGTCTCTCTTTTGTTTTGATGTCATCATCTTTTCCTCCTCTTATGAGGGTCTTGTGTAGATAGTGTCAGGCACTGTGAGGTCATGGATATCCAGGCCATTTTGTGTCTGGAGGAGCACGTTGTAAGGAGTCCTACCCTTCCTTTGGCTCTTACATTCTTTCCACCACCTCTTCCGCAATAGACCCTGAGCCTTGGAAGGTGTGATGGAGATATTTCAGTGCTGAGCACTCCTGTCACTTCTTCCCAGCACCATGGTGTCTTCTCTTAATGTTCATACCCGTATATTAATGCTACTCTCACTTTTGGTAGAGAACCCTCTCTTTTCAGATGGCAGTGACCTTGGGATGTCTCCAAATTCTTTTTTTTTGTTGTTGTTGTTTTTTTTTTTTTGTTTTTCGAGGTAGGGTCTCACTCTGGTCCAGGCTGACCTGGAATTAACTCTGTAGTCTCAGGGTGGCCTTGAACTCATGGCGATCCTCCTACCTCTGCCTCCTGAGTGCTGGAATTAAAGGCATGCGCCACCACGCCCGGCTTCCAAATTCTTGACATACTCATACAGAGAGGATCACAAAGGCGTTCTTGATTACACTTGGCTTTCTTTAAGAGTTTTTTTTTTAAAGTTACTTTATTTATTTGAGAGAGAGGGAAAAAGAGAGAGAAAGAGGCAGATATAGAGAGATAATGGGCGTGCCAGGGCCTCCAGACACTGCAAATGAACTCCAGATGCATGTGCCACTTTGTACATCTGGCTTACGTAGGTCCTGGGGAATCAAACCAGGGTCCTTAGGCTTCGCAGACAAAGGCCTTAACCACTAAGCCATCCCTTCAGCCCTTTCCTTAAGAATTCTTATTGGGGGCTGGAGAGATGGCTTAGAGGTTAAGGCATTTGCCTGCAAAGCCAAAGGACCTCGGTTCAATTCCCTAGGACCCACGTAAGCCATATGTACAAGATGACACATGCATCTAGAGTTTCTTTGCAGTGGCTGGAAGCCCTGGAGCATGCATTCCCTCTCTCTCTCTCTCTCTCTCTCTCTCCCTCTTTCCCTATCTCAAATAAATAAATAAAAATAAAAATATTTTTTAAAAAAGAATTCTTATTGGGCCATCAGTACAGTAAATAACTGATAATGATGTGCATTGACTTGATCCTGATATTCCTACATTTTATGTTTTCAGTTACATTCAGTATTAATTCTACATCACAATGGAGCTTATAGTGTGGTGTTGCATGCATGCGGATAGCATGTGCTGATCACGTGACCATGTCAGTGCCCTTTTCTGCCCCAAGCACCACCATACCCTTGCCAACCTTCAGTCATCGCTGTTTGATCTGATAGTTGATTTTTTCTGAGTCCACATTGAAGGACCAGCGTGGGGTACTTGCCTTTCTGAGTCTGGCTTGCCTCAGCTCAATGCCCTAATTTTCTTCCTGCTTTGCTGAAAGTAACGTAAGGGGAAGTTCGTTTCTTTCCAGCGAGCACCTATCTGTGTGCACCTATCATGTGATCTTTATCTGCCCCTCAGCTGGTGGACGCCTGCCTTGACTATTGTGAACAATAAATAAACATGGCTGTGAAGAAGTCTCTTTGGCTTGTGGATTTCCCTTCGTTTGGAAAGAAACTCCGAAGTGGGGTACCTCTCATGCAATCTTTTTAGAATGTGAAACCTCCAACCGACATTGACCCCCCCATGCAAGTGAGGAATCAGAGCCATCTTCTGACTCATGGGCACTGTATAGACCTCAAGGTCACCCTCGAGGGGCTGGGGGCCAGAGACTCATGCAAGTGCATTCGTGAGCTCTAATCCAAACCAGAAGTCTCAGGAAGGGCAGACTCCATTGGCAAGAAAGTGAAATAGAAAGAAGCCTGGGGAGGTGAGCCAGTGGGGAGGTGAGACTCAAGGGAATGATGGCTGTGTAGGCCGCTGAAGATGGGAGGAGAAAGGACTTTGGGGAAGCGAGGAAATGAAGAAGACATAGAAGTGTTGCAGACTCCTTGGAACAAGGCTGGATGGGGATAAGGGTCCAGGTGGAGTTTATCTGGGTCAAGAGAAGGTGAGGAGAAAGAAGGAGACGAGCGAAAGGGAGGGACGGTGGAGGTATGGAGCAGCGGTCTGTGTCTCAGTCTGAGTCCAGTGCTCAGAAAATGCACCTGTGCTCCTGCCCACAGGTGGCCTAGAAAGTTCCACAGAGCATTCACATTCGAAGGTGAGAGTGGAGGGTGCTTGTGCCACATAGTGGGAATGGCAAGGTATAAAGCAAGGGCTTGGGATAGCCTCCTTCCCACATGAGCATAGTTCATTTCCAGGACCAAAGTGAGGCCTTGGTGGCTGGAGGGATCGCTTAGCTGCAAAGCCAAAGGACCCAGGTTCGATTCCCCAGGACCCACGTAAGCCAGATGCACAAGGGGGGCGCGTGTGTCTGGAGTTTGTACGCAGTGGCTGGAGGCCCTGGAGTGCTCTCTCTCTATCTCTGTCTCTCCCTCATTCTCTGACAAGTAAATAAAAATAAAGTGAGGGGACTTCTGGGTAAGATGGCAGCATAGGAGTCATGCCAAACCAGCCTAGAGAGGGATTTAAGCAAAACCCCAGCAAAATACACTCTTCGTCTGAAAAGTGAAGGAGTGCAGGTTATTCTTAGACACAGCAGAGAAACTGGAGAGACCAAGATCCAACAGAAAGGAGGACACTGGCCAGAGTCCCACTGAGGCCAGTGTGGCCCGGGATCCGCGCGCCCACCCAGCAAAGTCCTGCCAGGTGTGCCAGGCAGCAGCAGTGTCCAAGGAACAGATGTTTCAGCTCCATCAGCCTTCTTGCAAAGTTAAGACATCTGAAGGAAAGACAGCTGAGATCCACTAAAGAGCCACTGAAAGTGCGAGCAACTCCAGAAGTCTGAACTCTCCCATCCCCACCACCAGAACCATGACCTCCAGCATTCAGTCCCCAGTGGCAGCTCAGCCAGCAGAGCTGATCAGAGGTGAGCTGCGCAGGGCAACATGGGGGGATCGAGGCGGCCACTCAGCATTGGTGACATTGGAAGCCACCCCAAAAGGTAACGAGGCTGACTGACCAAAAAACAAACAAACAAAAAAAGAAAAACCAGGTACACAGTCCTGCAAGAGCTAATCTCTCTTTCCATGCCAGGGCAGGTTATGGGGTATATATTCTTGGTTGGCTTTACCATTTTCAAATAACCTCTATTTGGGGGTTGAATATTGTTGCCTTTGGTGCTTTCATATATATAGGGCATTTGCTTTTTGCTTCTGTCATTATTGGGGGCAGGGTCTGATCCAGATCCAGGTTGAGCTGGAACCCAATTCAGAACAGAAATCTCTACCTCCCAGCTGACAAGATTAAGGGTGTAGAACAACACACACCCTTAGGGATTTGGGCTTTACATGACTATCTGTTTGCTTTGATCCCCACAATTCCATACTTTGTGCTGGTTTTTATTCATTGTCTATGTGACTCAGTTGAAGCTTAGAATTTGCCAGTAAATTATTCCACCCAGTCCACTAGCATACCTGCTTAGCAAGCAAACTCAACCCCTAGGATTACTTCTGTGGCTTGACTGGGGAACAAGAGCTACTCCTGGCACCTTGAACTCATATCCTGAGGGTATACAGAGGTGGATCGCCACATCTGGGAACACTGCAGATAATTAGAAAACCCAATCATCACATCAATTCAGGATGCAAAACTCGCTACAATATAATAAAAGAAACTCAAAGAATCAAGACAATACAGTCCCAGTAAAAAGTATAAATCCATCAGAAATGATCACCAATGAGACTGTTTTAGATGAAATGCCTGACAAAGATTTCAAGAAGATGATGGTATCTATGCTCAATGAAATCAGAGAAGAAATGAAGGGAATCAAAGAAGAAAACAAAGGAATTAAAGAAGAAAACAAACTTCTGAAAGAGAACACAGGAAACCAGATTAAGGACATAAAGAGGTCATTACAAAACATGAGTAAGGAACTAGAAAAACTGAAGAAAAGCCAGACTGAAATCCTGGCTCTGAAGAATACAGTCAATAAAATAAAACACTCTGTGGAAAGTCTTACCAATACAATGGATGAAGGAGAGGAACAGAATATCTAAACTAGAAGACCAGGTGGCAGATCTAATACAGTCCAACAAAGAGAAAGACAAGCTAATAGCAAGGTATGATGGGAATTTCAAGATATTTGGGAACACTATGAAACGATCAAACATAAGAATTCAGGGGGGCTAGAGAGATGGCTTAGTGGTTAAGCACTTGCCTGTGAAGCCTAAGGACCCCGATTCAAGGCTCAGATTCCCCAGGACCCACGTTAGCCAGATGCACAAGGGGGCGCACGCGTCTGGAGTTCGTTTGCAGTGGCTGGAGGCCCTGGCGTGCCCATTCTCTCTCTCTCTCTACCTGCCTCTCTCTCTGTCTGTCACTCTCAAATAAATAAATAAAAATGAACAAAAAAAATTAAAAAAAAAACAGAATTCAGGGTATAACAGAAGGAGAAGAATTTCAATCCAGAGGCTTAGTAGGTGTTTTCAACAAAATTATACAAGAAAATTTTTCCACAAATTGGTAAAGAAATGTCAATGCAGATACAAGAAGCTTTTAGAACACCAAACAGACGAAATCGAGAAAGAACCTCTCCTCGCCATGTTATAATTAAACTACTAAACACACAAACCAAAGAAAATATACTGAAAGCAGTTAGAAGATGCAAGTCTACAAAGGCAAGCCCATCAGAATACCTGCAGACTACTCAACACAAACTTTAAAAGCCAGAAGGGCTTGGAATGACGTATTCCAAGTTCTGAAAGATAACAACTGTCAGCCAAGATTACTTTATCCTGCAAAGCTATCTATCCAAATTGATGGAGAAATAAGGACATTCCACAACAAAAGCAGGCTAAAGGAATTTATGACAACTAAACCAGGTCTACAGAAAATACTTGAAGGAATTCTAAATGCCAAAGAGAAAGCAAAACACACACAGGAGGAAATGGGAAAAAATAAACCACACTCAAATAACAGTTAAAACAAACGAGTAAAGGGAAAACAGGAAACACTGCAAAATAAGAAGAATGGCGAGAATAAATGCACATCCTTCAATAATAACTCTTAATATCAGTGGGCTCAATGCAGCATCCAAAAGACACAGGCTTGCAGACTGGATTAAAAGGCAGGATCCTGCCATTTCTTGCCTCCAGGAAAATCATCTCTTAATAAAAGATAGACAGCGCCTTAGGGTGAAAGGATGGAAAACAGGTATTTCAAGCAAATGGGCCTAGGAAACAAGCAGAGGTTGCTATCCTAATATCTGACAGGATAGACTTCAAACCAACATTAGTGAGGAAAGATCAAGAAGGTCATTTTATACTGATTAAGGGAACACTCTAGCAGGAGGACATTATAATCCTAAACATATATGCACCTAACATGGGGGCTCCCAGTTTCATCAAACAAACACTATTAGACTTAGGGTCACAGATAACATCAAACACAATTATAGTCGGAGACTTCAATACCCGACTCTCATCAATTGACAGGTCATCCCGGCAAAAAATAAACAGAGAGACATCTGAAATAAATGATGTCATGGAACAAATGGACCTAACAGATATCTACAGAACATTCCATCCAAATGCCGAAGAATATACATTTTTCTCAGCAGCACATGGAACATTCTCTAAAATAGACCATATATTAGGATACATAGGCAATCTCCACAAATGTAGGAAAATTGAAATAATCCCTTGTAGTCTCTCTGATAATGGGATTAAACTGTAAATCAGCAACAAGAAAAGCTATAGAGCATACAGGAATTCATGGAGACTAAACAGTACACTATTGAATGATTAGTGGGTCATTGAAGAAATCAAAAAGGAAATCAGTAAATTAATAGCATCAAATGATGATGATAATGGAACATACCAAAACCTTTGGGACACAATGAAGGCAGTCCTAATAGGGAAATTTATAGCTCTAAGTGCCTGTATTAATAAATTAGAGACTTCCGGTTAAGATGGTCATGTAGGAACCATGCCAAACCAGCCTAGGGGAGAAAAAGCCAAAAAAAAAAAAAAAAAAAAAAAAACCAGCAAAATACACACTTTTGCTAAAAAGTGAGGTGTATAAGAAATTAAAACAGCAGCAGAGAAGTAGGAGCGATCCAGAGCATCCAGAGCCCACACAGGCAGCCCGGAGAGGCTCCGGCAGTGGTGGCTCTGCTCTCTGGGACACAATGAAGGCAGTCCCAAGAGGTAAATTGATAGCTTTAAGTGCCTATATTAAGAAATTAGAAAGGTCACAAGTAAGCGACCTAATGCTTCACCTTAAAGCCTTGGAAAAAGAAGAACAAGGCAAACCAAAAATCAGTAGACGGGAAGAAATAATAAAGGTTAGGGCAGAAATTAATGAAATAGAAACCAATAAAACAATCCAGAGAATCAACGAAACAAAGAGTTGGTTCTTTGAAAGGATGAACAAGATTGACAAACCCTTAGCAAATCTGACCAAAAGAAAGAGAGAAGAGACACAAGTTAGTAAAATTAGTGATGAAAAATGCAACATCACAACAGATACCAGAGAAATTCAAAAAATCATAGGGACATACTATAAAAACATATACTCCAAGCCAGGCATGGTGGTGCACACCTTTAATCCCAGCACTCAGGAGGCAGAGGTAGGAGGACTGCCGTGAGTTCGAGGCCACCCTGAGACTCCATAGTGAATTCCAGGTCAGCCTGGGCTAGAGTGAGTCCCTACCTTGAAAAACCAAAAAAAAAAAACAAAAAAAATATACTCCACTAAGTATGAAAATCTGAAAGAAATGGATGATTTCCTTGATTTATATGACCTACCTAAATTAAATCAAGATGAGATTAATCACTTAAATAGACTAATAACAAGTATGGAGACCCAAGCAGTTATCAAAAATCTCCCAACTAAAAAACGTCCAGACCCATATGGATTCATGGCTGAATTTTACCAGACCTTCAGGGAAGAACTAATACCATTGCTTCTTAAGCTTTTCCACGAAATAGAAAAAGGAGGAATTCTACCAAACTCCTTCTACGAAGCCAGCATCACCCTGATACCAAAACCAGGCAAAGATAGAAAAAAAAAAAAAAAGAAAATTACAGACCAATCTCCCTCATGAATATAGATGCAAAAATTCTCAACAAAATATTGGCAAACAGAATACAAGAATATATCAGAAAGATCATTCACCCTGACCAACTAGCTTATCCCAGAGATGCAGGGATGGTTTAACATACGCAAATCGATAAATGTAATACATTATATAAATGGACTGAAGGACAAAAATCATATGATCATCTCATTAGGCACAGAAAAAGCATTTGACAAAGTCCAACATCCCTTCATGATAAAAATCCTACAGAGACTAGGAATAGAAGGAACATATCTCAATATAATAAAGGCTATTTATGACAAGCCTACAGCCAACATATTACTAATGGGGAAAAAGCTGGAAGCTTTTCCACTAAAATCAGGAACAAGACAAGGGTGTCCACTTTCCCCACTTTTATTTAATATAGTACTGGAAGTCTTAGTCATAGAAATAAGGCAAGAGATGCACATAAAAGGGGTAGAAATTGGAAAGGAAGAGATCAAGTTATCATTATTTGCAGATGACATGATTCTATATATAAAGGACCCTAAAGACTCTACCAGCAAACTGTTAGAGCTGATAAATACCTACAGCCATGTAGCAGGATACAAAATAAATACACAGAAATCAGTAGCATTCCTATATGCTAACAACAAACACACAGAGGATGAAATCAGAGAATCACTCCCATTCACAATTGCATCAAAGAAAATAAAGTACCTTGGAATAAACCTAACCAAGGAAGTAAAGGATCTCTACAATGAAAACTATAAAACACTCAAGCAAGAAATTGCAGAAGACACTAGGAAATGGAAAAACATCCCTTGTTCCTGGATCAGAAGAATCAATATTGTGAAAATGGCAATCTTCCCAAAAGCAATCTACACATTTAATGCAATCCCCATCAAAATCCCAATGGCGTTCTTCACAGAAATAGAAAAAACAATCCAAAAATTCCTTTGGAATCACAAAAAAACTCAAATATCTAAAATAATACTGAGCAACAAAAATAAGGCTGGTGGTATCACCATACCTGATTTTAACCTATACTACAGAGCCATAGTAACAAAAACAGCATGGTACTGGCACAAAAGCAGACTTGTAGATCAATGAAACAGAATAGAGGACCCAGATGTGAGTCCAGGTAGCTATAGCCACCTGATATTCGATAAAAAAATGCCAAAAATACTCATTGGAGAAAAGACAGCCTCTTCAGCAAATGGTGCTGGGAAAACTGGATATTTATCTATAGAAAGATGAAAATAGATTCTGCTCTCTCTCCATGTACAAGAATTAAGTCCAAATGGATTAAAGACCTTAACATCAGACCTGAAACTCTGAAACTGCTAGAGGAAAAAGTAGGGGAAGCCCTTCAACATATTGGTCTTGGCAAAGACTTTCTGAATATAACCCCAATTGCTCAGGCAATAAAAACCACAAATTAACCACTGAGACCTCATGAAACTACAAAGATTTTGGACTGCAAAGGACACTGTGAATAAAGCAAAGAGGCAACCTACAGAATGGGAAAAAATCTTTGCCAGCTATACATCTGATAGAGGATTAATATCTAGGATATACAAAGAACTCAAAAAATTAAATAATAAAATATCAGACAAGCCAAGTACAGAGATCTAATCATTTATAAAAAGTCTCCCAACTAAAAAAAGCCCAAGCCCAGATGGATTCACTAGCGAATTTTACCAGACCGTCATGGAAGAAATAACACCACTGCTTCTCAAACTTTTCCATAAAATAGAAAAGAAGGCATTCTTCTGAACTCCTTCTATGAAGCCAGCATCACCCTCATACCAAAACCAGGCAAAGACATAACAAAAAATGAAAATTACAGACCAATCTCTCTCATGAAAATAGGTGCAAAAAATTCTGAACAAAATATTGGCAAACAGAATACAAGAATATATCAAAAAGATTATTTACCCCGACCAAGTTGGCTTTATCCCAGAGATACAGGGATGGTTCAACATATGCAAATCAATAAATGTAATATATCATACAAATGGTCTGAAGGACAAAAATTACATGTTCTTCTCAGATGGTGGAGACCACTGGGATGACCCAAAAGGCAACATAGTGCTAAGAAGAAGGGATGGAGGAGTGTCCAGCACTGAAACATCTCTATCACACCCTCCAAGGCTCAGGGTCCATTGGGGAAGAGGTGGCGGAAAGAATGTTAGAGCCAAAGGAAGGGCACCACTCCTTACATACAACTGTCCAGACAGAATTTGGCCTCGATATCCAAGACCTCGCAGTGCCTAGCAATACCCACATAAAACCCTCATAATACGAGAAAAAGATGATGACATCAAATTAAAAGAGAGACTAATGGAGAGAGGGAGGGGATATGACGGAGAGCAGAGTTATGAGGGGGAAAGAGAGGGAGGGGAAGGAAATACCATGGTTTGTTGTGTGTAAGTAGAGAAGTTGTCAATAAAAAATATATATTAAAAAAATAATACACTGAAAAAATAAATAAAGTGACGGCTTGGGATGCCTCCTTCCTGCATGACCAGAGTTTGTTTCCCAGGACCAATCTGCCCATGTAGTAATGATTCCTCCCTCCTCATGTCCCCCTCCCTACCATCATTTGTGCGTTTACGGGCCCAGGTCAGTGTTTTTCTTCTTGGCCTGAACTTGAAGGGAACATCTGAAATACACCAAAGACTCTTTCCCTCCTGTTCTAGATCAGGCATGTCCGTTTCAACAAGACCGACATTTGGGGCTGAAGAGATCTTCGTTTTAAGGGAAGCCCTGGCAGAGGCCACCCTCTTCACTGTAGCATGTTGGGTAACCTCTCTGGTCTGTACTTATCAGTGCCCCTGGGGTCCTTCTGAGTTGTGACAACAGGGATGTCCCTGAGAAGCAAAGCTGCCCCTTCTCCCAGGTTGGAATAAGTGTGACACAAGAGCTCATTGAATTTTGTTTACAAACGCACTAGCAAATATATGAACTAGCTATTTTGCAATTTAAAGCTAATCTGTAACCACCCCATATTAGCCATACAGGCACACAATAGAATAACAGCAAGTTTCTGTGACCAGCACTTTCCAGCTAAAAACTCAAAACTACGTCACACGATGTGAGGATCAAGCTCGGCGTCTTTTCGTCTATTTCCCAGAGCGCTTCCCCTGGATACGTTCTGTCTGCCCCCTGCTCCGAACCACAGTCCTGGCCTGTCAGAAACACCAGGCTTTCCAAGGTTGCCCAGAGTGTGTGTGCGTGCTCTGAGACTGGCCTGTGACGTGCATGAGTGCCAAAGTCACAGAGGTTTGGCAGAGATTGTAAGAAAATATCCAAGGCCTGTGGACACTCAGGGCCAAGGGCCGTTTCGTTTGGACTCTCTGCCAGCATGCATTCATTGACACTCTGGTGGCTTCCTGGGTCACTGATCAGTGGGGGCAGCTGCGAAGCAGGAAGGTGAGCTTTGAAGATCCAGTTTCCTGACCCAGGCCATCTGTGCTAAGGGGTCACTTGGGGGGGGGGGGGTTCCAGACAGCCTTCTACAGGGAGTCTAAGGGTGTCGCCAACCCAGCCATCCATCATTCCCTAGCCACTTACAAGGAGAGGTCAGAGCAAATAATTAGGCAGGGTGCGGGGAGGGAAGGAGTCATCCTTCATCCTCGTGTGAGTGAGAAGCCACATGTGGCCACTTTTGAGAGCTGAGGTTCCCTCCATGCCTCCCGTGGCTTAGGGCAAAGGTGGTTTTTAGGGCCTTTGCCTAATCGGATAGGATCCTGTGAGTCTTCCCCGTGCCCTGAACCAGAAGCCAGTGACTCTTGGGAGGCTCGCTGATCCTGTGCTGGAGTAAGGAGGACTGACTGTATATAAGCAGGGCTAGTGTGGAAGGGAACGCTAGTGTATAAAGAAGTGCTACGTGTAAGAGAAGGCTAGTGTAAGGAAGGTTGGTAGAATGATATGTACCAATGCGTCTGAGGGACGTTAAATTTTCTTCTCACCGGGTGGATAGTGGGAACAGGGTTACCAGCAGGATTAAGTTGTTAATGCCAACCTTTGCCAACAGAAAGATTTAAGTGAGCGTTGATAGAGTTAGGGGATGGGCGTGGTGGTGCACGCCTTTAATCCCAGCACTCAGGTGGCAGAGGCAGAAGGATGGCTGTGAGTTCGAGGCCACCCTGAGACTACATTGTGAAGTCCAGGTCAGCCTGAGCTAGAGCAAGACCCTACCTCAAAAACAAAACAAAATCAAACAAACAAAAAAAAAAAGAAGAAGAAGAAGAAGAAGAAGAATTAGTTGATAGGTTAGTTTTTCCTGAGCTGAATGTTAAAGTCAGGAGTCATAGATCTGATTACATAAATAATATAAAACCTGCCGGGCGTGGTGGCGCACGCCTTTAATCCCAGCACTCGGGAGGCAGAGGTAGGAGGAGCGCCGTGAGTTCGAGGCCACCCTGAGACTCCATAGTGAATTCCAGGTCAGCCTGAGCCAGAGTGAGACCCTACCACGAAAAACAAAACAAAACAAAAAATAAATAAATAAAGCAAAAAATAAATAAATAAAAATAGAAGCATCCCTACAGGGAAATGAAATCGCACAGTGACAATGGAATATTGGAAAACTATCATAATTTATATGACAGAGTCAATATTAACATTGTAAGAACAGCGAGGAAAAGATCAGCTTGTCCGGTAGGGCAAAGAAGATGCTGTCTGAAGGCTGGTGACAACAGCGTAAGCCAGCAGAGATAGGAAGAGTCCCTGCTAGAGGACCTAGTGTTTATTTGGGGAGGCAAAAAGCAGTAAAAATCTACACACGACTGGGAAAGTGCTCACATTACCACACGAAGTGATGATTCTGCACTTATTCAAATACTGACGCTGACTTACACTTATCCGTACAAGAATACTGACAAAACCATATGGGCAACAGATTATAATCAACGTAGCTTTATTACATTGAAAGTTTCACTTACGGGCTGTAAAGATGGCTCAGCGGTTAAGGCATTTGCATGCAAAGCCTAAGGACCTGGGTTCAATTCCCCGGTAACCACCTAAAGCCAAGATGCCCAAAGTGGCACATGCGTTCGGAGTTTGTTTGCAGTGGCTGGAGGTCCTGGCATGCCCATTCTTTCTCTTTCTCTCTCCTTCACTCTCTCTCTCTCTCTCTCTGTGTCTTTCATTTAACTCGACTTGTAAATAAATAAAAATACTTTTTTTCAGTTACATATGTTGTAATGGCTGTATAGAAAACCTGGAATTGTGCATACCGAAAAATAAGCAGTGGTGATTTCCAGAGTTGCGAATTAAGATGTCTTAATTTCTTCCGCTCTTATCTGTATTTCTTAATGTCTTTACAAATGCAAATTATAATCAGTAATAATAATAATTTGCTTAATGGATATAAGAGAGAGATTTGTGGTGTCTTTCGCTGGGTTCTAATTCTGATCCACTTGCTTCTGTTGACAGCTGTGGGTTTCTTTATTTCTCTGGGCCTTACATTCTGAATCTCTGTTCATCCCTCTATTTCCCTCTTACTTTGAGCAGGACTCAGATCCAGGGTTCATTCCTGGCCAGATACTGCTCTCTGCGTCTGTTGCTTCGCCTTTATTTTCCTGTGGGGTGCCAACATCCCCTGGCAGAAGTTACGCGTTCAACTCATCACTTGCGACTTCTCTCAGCTAGAGCAAAGACTCTGGAGGTGGGCCAGGCTTGATCCTTGCTGTAATGATACTTAAATATATATACACGTATATAGGCGTAAGGAGGAAAAAGTGATCATTGTGGAAACCGAAATGGAGAGAAGACTAAATCTGCACAAATCAAAGTTGATTTCTACAAAGAGTTCACAAAGTAAACTACTAACAGTTTATTAAATAAAAAGAGCAAAGCCAGGAGTGGTGGCGCACGCCTTTAATCCCAGCACTCGGGAGGCAGAGGTAGGAGGATCGCCGTGAGTTCAAGGCCACCCTGAGACTACATAGTGAATTCCAGGTCAGCCTGAGCTAGAGTGAGACCCTACCTCGAAAAACAAAACCAAACAAACAAACAAACAAAAATATGTGTAAAATTTCAGAGAACTCCTAAGCCTCTGGAGTTTCTTCTTAAGGGGTTGAAGTGGGTATAAAAGCAGTCCATCTCTTGGGCCTCTGTAATCCCCTAATCTTTCTGAACATAGCCACACCCCAATGCCACTGCCTCAGTTTCCCGTCCCCCTCTCTCATCTCCTGCTTTTCCAGGGCTAATCCATTCCATCAGGGAAGAAAAGCAGAGACTAATAATAGGGTCAAGATATCTCCCGAGTTCCTACGTAACATGTTATCACACGTGGCTCTCTCTTCTGTCCCCCTGGGCTCCTCTCGTGGCCCCCCAACCAGCAGGGCTTAAACGTGCATCTTGGGCGTGCCGGCCCACCGTGGATCTGGTCAGTGGTTGGAGCTGGTACAACCTCCCTTATTTCTGGAAGGACCACAGCTGTTATGAGCTTCATTCACTTCATGGAAACCCCCTGAGAGCCCATCTGGAAGCCGGTAGGAACCGCTCACGGATCTGCAGGAGGGCTGGAGAGATGGTTTAGTTAAGATGTGTGCCTGCAAAGCCAGAGGACGTCAGTTCAATTCTCCAAGTCCCACCCATGTGTCTGGAGTTCGTTTGCAGTGGCCCCGGCACACCTATTCTTTCCCTCTCTCTGTGTGTGTGTCTGCCTCTCTCACTCTCTCAAATAAACAAATAAAATTTTAAAAAAATAAATAAAAAGAATCTGCAGGAGGGATAGATAGACTCCCTTTGTGGCTAGGGGGCCAAGACCCACCACCCAGCTGTGTTCTAAACCCCAGCTTGAGGTTAACACATGTAGATCTCTGCCAGCTACTTGAAATTCACTGAGATGTTTGCATATGCAAATAAATGTTTTCTATCAAGTAGGGAATATTTTCATCCTTTCTCTGCTTTCTCTCTGAAGTTGTCATGGTAGTCACTCTTTTATTAAGCTGTATTTGATAAAAATGCCTTCCAAATCCAAGTTTATTATTGTTGCTTCTCCACATGGCTGCTGGTTGCTATCGCTTACTTAGTGGCTTCTCTGATCTATTTCTTCAAGGTCTGTGATCAATGAACGCTCAGTGATTTCCTCGGTTGTTCAGTAAAGTTTGTATGCTTTTTTGTTTGTTTTTGGTGTTTTTTTTTTTTTTTTTTTTTTTTTGAGGTAGGGTCTCACTCTAGCCCAGGCTGACCTGGAATTCACTCTGTAGTCTCAGGATGACCTCCAACTCACGGCGATCCTCCTACTTCTGCCTCCAGAGAGCTGGGATTAAAGGCGTGTGCCACCACGCCCCACCTATGTTGTTTATTTTATTTTATTTTTTTGCCAACAAGTTTTGTGTGTGTGTGTGTGTATGCTTGAATACTTTTCACACTTAGCCAGGCATTAGCAGCATTGTATAATCTTTAGCTCCTTCATTCACAGAACCTCAAATTCAGCCAGAGTGGCAGATTGGGACTTTCTCGGGCTGGTCCTGAGCCTCTGTAGAGTAAGGAGAGAAGTAAGAACTCGGGGCTGGAGACATGGCTTAGCAGTTAAGCGCTTGCCTGTGAAGCCCAATGACCCCGGTTCGAGGCTCGATTCCCCAGGACCCATGTTAGCCAGATGCACAAGGGGGCGCACACATCTGGACTTTACAGTGGCTGGAGGCCCTGGAGTGCCCATTCTCTCCCTCTCTCTCTCTCTTTCTCTGCCTCTTTCTCTCTCTGTTGCTCTCAAATAAATAAAAATAAACAACAGAAAAAGAAGAAGTAAGTACTGGCATGCACATAACCATCTGGATTCTCACGCCCATGAACGAGCCTTGCCAAGGTCTTCGTATCTCATAACAACAACTTTTCTTGCCTAAGGCCATGGTTAATCTTGCTGTCTGTCTCAAGTATTTATGTCTCGGGCAACTGAAACGTTAAAGTCTATGCATATGACCGTTCTCAACAAAATGCCCCTGACAAAGAAGATTTGGCACATTGGGTGATTTCTTAGAGAAATTTCAGTGAGTCCGGTGATAACAATCCCTCAGAAGAGGGAGGGGAGCTTTTCTTTTTCTTTTTCTTTTTTCTTTTTTTTTTTTTGGTTTTCCAAGGTACAGTCTCACTCTGGCCCAGGCTGACCTGGAATTCACTATGTCGTCTCAGGGTAGCCTTGAACTCACGGTGATCCTCCTACCTCTGCCTCCCGAGTGCTGGGATTAAAGGCGTGCGCCACCACGCCCGGCTGCAACCTTTTCTTTTACAAGGCTACTGTGCACTGAGGGGCCAGAGATAGGGTGGAAGCAAGTTAAAATGCTCTAAAAACAGTCGTGAACAATCACTCCTCGGGCTGCTCCAAGTCTTTGCTTAATTTCCATATTTCTAAAAAACAGATGAGCGGGGCATGGTGTCGCACGCCTTTAATCCCAGCACTTGGGAGGCAGAGGTAGGAGGATCACTGTGAGTTCGAGGCCACCCTGAGACGACATAGTGAATTCCAGGTCAGCCTGGACCAGAGTGAGACCTTACCTAGAAAAACCAAAAAATAAAATAAAATAAAATAAAATAAAAATAAATCATTTTGACAACTTTTGCTAGTTTTTTTTTTCACTGCTTTTATGAAAGAATTTTCTAAATATTGCTCCTGTGCATGTCCACTGATGTCATTTAATGTTCTTTTGCTCTCTCTCTCTCTCTCTCTTTTTCTTTTCTCTTTTTCGTTTTTTCGAGGTAGGGTCTCACTCTAGCCCAGGCTGGCCTGGAATTCACTATGTCGTCTCAGTGTTGCCTTGAACTCATTGCAATCCTACCTCTGCCTCCCAAGAGCTGGGATTAAAGGCTTGCACCACCTCAACCTGACCTGACAGCTGTATTCCCAAAAGAGTTTAACCTTGACCTTCGTTATCTGCTTACCCTGAGTTTCCAAGCCCTGTTACGTGGGCGCACTCCTAAAGTAAGTAGGAGTTGAACGTGTGCCCACTCATGGCATCCAAAGTAGTGTGTATGTTGAAATTAGGACTCTCCTCATACAGAAGTTGTATCTTCAATTATGCCATAACCAAAAGCATAGACATTGCAGCTTATTAGAAATTTCAGTTTGTAGGACCTAACCTGGCCTGCTAAATCGGAAACTAAGGGGAGCAACCAGGTAGATCGTTCAAGTTTAATAATTACTGGAAAAGAGAAAAGCATATGATTCACACTGGCTAAAATTTTCTCATTATCTTCACTATTCTCTATCTTCTCCAAGTTCAGTGATATCAGGTGAATTATTGTTTTATATTCAGTTTTATTTATTTATTTGAGAGAAATAGGCAGGGGGGAGGGAAAGAGAGAACTAGAGAGAGAGAGAGAGAGAATGGGCACTCCAGGGCCTCCAGCCACTGCAAACAAACTCCAGAGGCATGCGCCCCCTTGTGCATCTAGCTTATGTGGGTCCTGGGGAATCGAACCTGGGTCCTCTGGCTTTGCAAGCAAGTGCCTTAACCGCTAAGCCATCTCTCCAGCCCTCAGGTGAATTACTTACTTTCAAGTATTGGTTTGCATCTTAAGCTAAATAAAATAAGATAGAATCAACATATAATTAGACACCAAGGCAGGAGTCAGTCTCTTGTTTGTCTGGTTTATTGATACCAGGCTTTCAGACTGAATTTAAAGCGAGAGCAAAACTTTATGTTTTATTGGGGTATTGGATTTCATCTTCCATCAACATCTTTGGCCCATTTAGAAGTCATTTTTTTGTAATTATGTAAGAATGTATATATAATTTTTTTCTAAATTACTAGCTATTTGTTCAAGAATAATTTGTCATATACTGCAAATTCAAGTGTTTGCATTGGGTTCAGGACTGTGTGTTCTGTCTTACTGATCAGTTTGCCTATTCCTGTGCTGGATCACCTGGTTTTAATTACGGTAGATGCAACAGTTACCTAGCTATCTGTAACATAAGTCTCCTATCATGTCGCCTTCCAAACATTCTTAGAAATCCTCAAGTTTATTCTTCCCTTTGTAATCCATGATCAATTTTCTCAGTTTCCAAAGCAAGGCCGAAGATATAAATGATCCGTGTGAGTTCTGGTTGGAGTCACATTACATCTACACATGGATCTGAGAAACTTTTGCAATGTTCAGTCTTCCATCAAGGAGGAGACATGCCTCCATTTTCAGAAATCTTATTTCATGACTTCCATAAAATATTAATACTTTATGAATTTGTTTTTAGCTATTTGTAGTTTTAGTAGCTGTCATGAATGGAATCCTTCACCATTTCAGTTTCAAAACGGCTGATTCTAAGTAGAGGACGGCTGTTGAGTTTGTTTATTTTTTTTAATATTTACACAGTTACACATTATTGTGGGTTGTTTGTTGGTTTGTTTGTTTGTTTGTTTTCAAGGTAGGGTCTCACTCTAGCTCAGGCTGACCTGGAATTCACTATGTAGTTTCAGGGTGGCCCTCTGAACTCTGCCTCCTGTGCTGGGATTAAAGATGTATTGTGGTTCTTTGTTTTTCAAATTTTTAAATTTATTTTTATTTATTCATTTGAGAGTGACAGACAGACTGAGAAAGAAAGAGGCAGATAGAGAGAGAATGGGCATGCCAGGGCCTCCAGCCACTGCAAACAAACTCCAGATGCATGCGCCCCCTTGTGCATCTGGCTAACGTGGGTCCTGGGGAATCGAGCCTCGAACCAGGGTCCTTAGCTTCACAGAAAAATGCTTAACCACTAAGCCATCTCTCCAGCCCTGCATTGTGGTTCTTGAAGAAGACAAATCGTTCTAAAAGCTCTATACTTTTAATTACACCTCCTGAATCTGCAGGGGCTGATACTGATTCCATTCTTCTCCATTTTTCCACCTGCCACATGGGTGTACTCTTCCCTGTCACACGGAACTTTCCAACAAGGCTGGGTTAGTGAGGAGAGACCCCTCTTTGTCCTGTTTCTACCTACAGCGAGAATGATTTCAGGATTTTGCAATTTGATATAATGCTTCGTGATAACTACTGATGCCACTTAAATTTTTTTTTATCTTATCTAAAGCATCTGATAACAAGTTAACAGAATATTTAGTCAACCACTCTTCCATTACAGTATATCTCCTGTATCTGATAGGATTGTTCTTAACTCAAATTATTTATTAATATACTTACTTATATTGGCATATCCTCTAAAGTTGAACCATTCCGACACATGTAAAAAGCATTTGTGTAGGTGAAGATATACTATAAGTAAAATTAAAAGATAACTGAGAGGCCGGGTGTGGTGGTGCACGCCTTTAATCCCAGCACTCGGGAGGCAGAGGTAGGAGGATTGCCATGAGTTCGAGGCCACCCTGAGACTCCATAGTGAATTCCAGGTCAGCCTGGGCTAGAGTGAGACCCTACCTCGAAAAATCGAAAAAAAAAAAAAAAAAAAAAAAAAAGATAACTGAGAGACTTAGAGAAAATATAATGCATAGAAATTTCACTTTGCAATATGCGGTACATTAAATAACATAATTTGATCTCTTCATACTCATTCAGAAGGAGAAAGTTGGCAACAGATATAAACTGACAAAACAGAAGAAAATACATGTGCCTAATGAGTATCTAAAATATGTCTTTCTCAGCCGGGCATGGCGATACATGCCTTTAATCCTAGCACTTTGGAGGGAGGCTGAGGTTGGAGAATCACTGTGAGTTCGAGGCCATCCTGGACAACATAGTGAATTCTAGGTCAGCCTGAGCTAGAGTGAGCGCCTACCTCAAAAAGCCAAAACCATAAAAATAAAAAATTTAAAAAAAAATAAAATCTGTCTCACTCATTTCTTTAGAGATATAAATTGGAATGAGGTGCTTTTTGGCCTTTTGAAACGGCAACATAAAAAGGACTCATAACAGCAAATGCTAAAGAAATATAGAAAAAGTTGGGCTGGAGAGATGGCTTAGCAGTTAAGGCACTTGCCTGCGAAGCCTAAGGACCCAGATTCGATTCTCCTGGTCCCGTGTAAACCAAATATACACGGTGGCGCATGTGTCTGGAGTTCATTTGCAGTGGCTAGAAGCCCTGGCACACCCATTTTTTCTCTCTCTCTCTTTCTGACCATAATAAACAAAATCTTAGAAAAAAATAGGAAAACTAAAATCATAACCTATAGTGTTTGAAGTATAATTTCACTCATCAGAAATTATAGTATGCATCTGTGATCATCTGAAAACTTACTGCTAGGAGTTCACACATAATCTACAGTGTGAGTGCTGATGCTATACGAGTATCCACATTGTACAGAAGAGTGAAAGGGGCCAGTCTGTTCACTGGACAAGGATGGAGGACGTGGTTGAACAACACCGTATCATGGACCCCCACGGGTGGTTAACAAGCAAGAGTGGGTCTAAATTTACTAGTAGGCATGGCACAGATCTATTCTTAGATGTGAAAGCACATCTAGTTTTTGTGGCCTTGGCACAAGGGTTAAAGGGGAGTAAACTGGGTTACTCATAGTAAGCTCGAGACACTTTGGAGAAACAGGCTTCCCGAAGTCGTGCCTTGAACACATGTGAGGATTGAGAACCAAGAATCATGTGGGCTGTGGCCAGGCTTGAGGGACGTCCACCCAAGTGGACCACAGGGAAACTTTCTTCTTCTCTTTCTCCATCTCCTTCTCCTCCCCCTCCTCCTTCGCCTCCTCCTCCTTCTTCTTCTATTTTGGTTTTTCAAGGAAGAGTCTCACTCTAGCCCAGGCTGACCTGGAATTCACTATGTAGTCTCAGGGTGGCCTCGAACTCATGGCGATCCTCCTACCTGTGCCCTCGGTGTACTGGGATTAGAGGCGTGCGCCACCACGCCCCGGGAAGTTTTCTTCTTAAAGTCAATCTATGCCAAAGTGAAGTTGGTAGGTGGAGATCAGCTTAGTAGAGGCTGGGAACATATGTGACCCAGCTGGCTTTACATGGGTGCCAGAGTCAAACTCCGGTTGACAGGCCTGTGAAGGAGGCACCTCTAACTGCTGAGTCATCCTCCCCACCCTTGGTGGAATCGTTCCAGTGGATGTCATTTTGTGGATATGCATTCAACGTCTGAAAAGTGAATCCAGCAGCTGTTAGGAGAAGCAGGATTCTTACAGGGAATGTCATGTCCTTACAGGAAAATTGCTTATTGGCCTACAGCCCTCTTCCCTAACACGCCAGACTCTTCAGCGAGAAAACAGCATGAAGTTTTCCAGTTTTGATCACGACAAACAATGCCATTGATTTGTATCCATCTGTCACCATATGCAGTAAAACGTATGTAGCTTCATAAAATAATTCAGGGATAAAATGCACAGGCTTCTTTAAAAAAACATATCTGAGTCACCAGTGGGTCATGTTACTGTGTAAATATTTGTCCGGATCCCAGCGGTCCATCTTGTTTCATTTATCTCTTGGATTACTAAATTGAATGTCTTATTGCGTCTTCACCTTTTGATGGCAATGGCCGCATGCTCTACCAAGCATGGGAAATA